>CM060957.1:7406978-7459478 GCA_030765055.1 Mantis religiosa | reverse complement strand
AATCCGGCCCAGACCGATGGCTCTTTTTGTTTTGTTATTTACGTCCTCCAACGTTTAGTCATATCGGACGAGGAATGAAATGGGTGAAATGATGCTCAATGCATCCGGGATCCATGAAGCTTAGAGTTACCCGACATTCATCTTTCAGGATAAGGAAAACCCCCGGAAAAACCTTATCAAGGTAACTCACCCTGACCGAGATTTGAACTCGGGACCTCTTGAACGTGAAGCAGACACACTACCACCACGCTACCAAGGCGGGTCCAATGGTTCTCAAGTGTGCTTAAAAGCGACAGACTTGTTTGATTGCTATATTTGACTCAGAAGCTTAGCTATGACCTTGTCAGGACCATCTAGAATACTCTAGAATATTTTAGATGGCTCTTCCAGGACCTGTGGTTGACGCACTGATTGACGCAAGTGAACCTGATGTAGAGCTTCATTGTTTACTTCTCTCGCTCTAATGTTTTACACCCTTCTTCAAATATAACTTATCCTTTCTCTCCGGGGCAATAAATGTTACGAAAACTAGTATAAATAATGAATTATATTACCACAGAAAACAAAACAATGATCATGTATACCTGTAAAGTAATCTAATTATGACCACACACAAAACTCATAACCTGGATTTAGAAAACATGATTCAACAATTTCGGCGATTATTGAATGTACAAATAATATAACAAAGCACTTGGAAAACAAAGAAAACAGCTGCAACATTATTCTTTGACCTCTCTAAAGCTTTCGACCGTGTGGATCACAGTGTACTACTAAATAAATTAGAAGCATATGGAATTAGAGGTTTAGCTAAAGATCTAATTAGTTCGTACCTTATTGGCAGAAAACAAGCAACACAAATATACAATAAACAATGAAAGTAAACAATAAAAATACATCCAGATTTGAAACTGTTAATTACGGTGTTCCGCAGGGTTCTGTGATGGGTCCTCTCTTATTTACGCTGTACGTGAACCACATACCTAAGTCGACAAGAGAAAAGGTGGAATTCATGGCTGAATATTTAGCCTCTACCTTTCAGCCAGCCGACTCACAAGATCAGGATCTCACAGATGAAGTTGAGACAACAGTCCAAAATTTCCTCGCCATACCGTACAGTGAGGATGATATCCAGTTGACTACAGTTGCTGAAGTCAGCAGTATATTAGATAAGGTGCGCCCTTATAAAGCAGCTGGGTTAGACAATTTGCCATATGCCGCCTTTAAATCTCTCCCGGCAGCCTGGCTGGAACTATTGGTACATCTGTTTAACAGTCTGCTTAAGCTGGCATATTTCCCGTCTTCATGGAAACACGCTAAAATAATTACACTACCAAAGCCAGGAAAAGACCCAAAATACATCGACAGCCACAGACCAATTAGCTTGTTAGCGGCCATCAGCAAAATTTTTGAAAAAGTACTGCAGTCCCGACTTCAACACGTCCTTGACCAACACAATGTGCTGAGACCAGAACAGTTTGGTTTTCACCGCCAGCATTCCACTACCCATCAACTTCTTCGGCTGGTAGATGAAGTCATACGGGGATTCAACAATCGCCACTATGTTACAACCCTCTTCTTAGATATTTCCCGTGCATTTGACTCAGTGTGGCATGATGGCCTTCTGCATCGCCTCATCCAATACAACCTACCATCTTATCTGATTCACCTAATGTACACTTACCTAAAAGACCGTTCCATCGTCGTTGCCAGGGACGACATAATTTCCCAAACATACAACATTAGAGCTGGTGTACCACAAGGCAGTGTTCTTGCTCCCATCCTCTTCCTCACATACATAAATACACTTCCTTCACTAATAGGCTGTAACCTATATTTATTTGCCGATGATACGGCCCTCACAACATCATCCAAAAGACATTGTATCGCAGTCCAGAGAGCACAACGCTACGCAGACATGCTAACTGTCTGATTTATTACCTGGCGCCTGAGGATTAATACCACCAAATCACAGGCTGTGGCATTCAAGCGACGTACACTACAAGACGTACCAAACCTCCGCTTGGCAGGAGCAGAAATACACTGGTCCACAGAGGCCAATTACTTAGGAGTCACACTGGACTGGCGCTTAACATGGAAGAGCCATATTGACAATTTAGCCAACCGAATATCCAGGAGAATGGCAATGCTCTGTATAACAAAAAATCGCCCATGACTCTCAGCAATAAGTTGCTCATATACAAACAAATCCTTCGACCTGCCCTGACGTATGCTTGCTCAGCATGGGGAGCTGCAGCAAAGACACGTCTCCACAAGCTACAAGTTCTGCAGAATAGATACCTCCGCACAGCAACTGCAGCCGACTGGTACATACCTAATGACAATATTCACGATGACCTATCTTTCCCCAAAATCACTGACTACATTCTACAAATTTCCCAAAATTTCTACAACAACCTTCCAAACAGCTTCAATGAACCAATTAGAGGCCTAGGGGAATACGATATTGACCCTGGGGAAACGTACAAACGCCCAAGGCTATTACTAACAGTACCGTAACTCCAAGACCATTAAGACAAACAGCTTATTTAATACTTAGACAAACACAATGACTAAATCCATCGACTAATCATTACCTATTTAATCATTAATCATTACCTATCTATCTCCACCACCTACCCACCGCCATTTCTTCAAAACTCACCACCAAGCCAGAAAGGGACAAGATCCCAATATGGCAAGATGTCGAGGGTCCCTCTTCTGAGGAGGAGGTTCTTCCCTCAACGACACCACTGTGCTTGCTTGCACATACCTAACAGTGGACAGAGTAAGGCAGTATCATATGCAGATTACACAACAACTGTATGCTGGGGCACCTCGATTCTAGAATTACATAACACAATGACACAAACTATTGAATCACTCTTTAATTATTTTTGGGAGAATAATTTGGAATGTAACATGTCTAAAACAAAGTTAATACAGTTTAATTTGAGGAATTTAAATAATGAACAGGACTCTATAACATCATCAGATTACAACATACATGTTACAAATAAACATGAATTTTTAGGCATTATAATAGATCAAAAACGTACATGGTCGGAACATATTCAGTACATCTTTGGGAAAATCACTAAGTCATTGTACTTTCTTAGGCTGTTTTCTAATCTACTGGAAGAGGAAGAATTATAAATTATCTACTATGGTGTCATATTTCCTCAGCTAGTATATGGAATTGAAATTTGGGGGTGTAGTGCAAAATCAAATATGGAAAGATTACTAAGATTACAAAAGAAAGCAGTTAGAATATTGTATAATCTAAACTACAGGGATTCTTGTAGGCAGCACTTCAGGGAAAAGCAATTTTTTACAATATTTTCATTATATGTATATAGGTTAATAATTTATGGATTGGGAAAGGATAACTTGAGAAATAGGGATATGCATAATGTCAGCCAATCATTGGAAGGTACGACCAACTGGATCTGGGTAGGGGACAGGAGGCATTCAGGCCACGCCAGCCCATTTATCTTGTAGCGCTAAGTGAAGGGATCGCAGGCCACTGTGCCGTCTATTTCCCCTCCCCCTGAGTTCTGGAACATCCAGGATATTTCATCTAACGCGGAACCTTCTAGATTGGCCAGTTGGTCCTATATAAGCGATGCGTCGGGCTGGATGAGAGTTCAGTTCTTGGCGAGCAGCCGTGAGGAACGCCGTGCTAGTGAACGGACTGGAAGACTGTGTACGTGTATCAGAGGAGTTGTACGTAACTGCGAGTGCAGAGTGGACGTGTGACAGACGAACTGGTGAATTGTAATTGTGTGCGCTACGTAATTCTATGTAATCGGCAAGTGTTCCACCTGTAATTCGGTGGAAATAAAGAACATTTTTGAGTTTGTGCAACTGGACTTTTAATTTCACGAACCCACAAAGTCACAATAATTATAATACACGACATATCAATGACCTTTTAAGACAAGATTTTCGTATAAATAGTAGTATTAAAGATCCAAACGCAATGACACTAATCTTGTACAATAAACTGCCAAATTCTATAAAGCAAGCTATGTCAGAAAATACGTTTAAAAAGGAGCTTAAGATTTACGTAATAAATAAGGCACTGTACACGATTGATGAATTGTAATTCTATTGGAATATGTATTGTAAGTTATATATATATGTAAACATTGTAATTGTAAGTGACAATGTCAGAAGCTGCTTTGCAGTCTATTGACAATAAATGCATTATTATTATTATTATTATTATTATTATTATTATTATTATTATTATTATTATTATTATTATTATTATTATTATTATTATTATTATTATTATTATTATTATTATTATTATTATTATTATTATTATTATTATTATTATTATTATTATTATTATTATTATTATTATTATTATTATTATTATTATTATTATTATTATTATTATTATTATTATTATTATTATTATTATTATTATTATTATTATTATTATTATTATTATTATTATTATTATTATTATTATTATTATTATTATTATTATTATTATTATTATTATTATTATTATTATTATTATTATTATTATTATTATTATTATTATTATTATTATTATTATTATTATTATTATTATTATTATTATTATTATTATTATTATTATTATTATTATTATTATTATTATTATTATTATTATTATTATTATTATTATTATTATTATTATTATTATTATTATTATTATTATTATTATTATTATTATTATTATTATTATTATTATTATTATTATTATTATTATTATTATTATTATTATTATTATTATTATTATTATTATTATTATTATTATTATTATTATTATTATTATTATTATTAACTAAAATAATTGTATTAGACTTTATATTAATTTTAATTTGTAATATTTTCAACAATATTGTAATTCATATTTATATTTTTGAAAATGATTGTATTATTGACGATGCCATGAGTCTGGTTGACTCCTACGGCAGATAGATAAAATAAATACAAATAAAAAAAAATCACGATATAATATTGTAGCAACATCGACACTGCTTACAGTTGAACTGCGTTTTAAACTGCGTCGTATAGTGTTAGGATTAAAACAACAATGAAATTGTGCGTACGGCGTACAGAACTTAGAAAGGCCGCACATTCCGTATACTCAGTCCCGTCATTTTTTTTTTTTTTTTTAGGCTATATTGGTTCTATACTCTGTGATAAGAAAGAAGGTTCCGGTCTGTATTCTGGGCTGAGAAATGTTATATGTTTTTTTTTTTTTTTTTTTATAAAGGGGGCGGAGCGAAGGAGAAACAAACGAAATGCATTGTAATGCTGTGACATTAATAAAAGTGGGGTTAGGCAACAAGTAAGATAAAGTGGGAAAACTCAATGCTTTGTATAATGATTGGAAAATTTCTCTGAGGGTAATAAACACACTTTCATTACATAGTTTTGTACTCCTAAGACATTTCTAATTGACGCTGTTTATTCAGTGTGGAGGTTTAGCTGTTCTTCTTGGGCACCTTTCTTTGTAACTATGTTTGGCAGGTGAACAAGTAGTATACGCAGTTGTGTTATATCGGTTATTTTAATTTTTTAAATAGTGTAATTAATTGGCCTGTTTAGTTAAGTATATATCCTTTATAATTGTGTGGTGAGATACATTTCCCATTAGTGTAAGTGGGGAAGAGTATGTTGCTTTTTTATGGTATTCACTACCGAATGTTCTGCATATACCCTTGTCATTTTGTATTTAAACCCCATTCTGCTAAATTTATGTTATTCTTTTCTGTTTTTTATAGGTTGTAATGGACGTAAGTTCTCAACAGAGAGTTCAAATAAAAGTACTGTTTTTCGCCAAAGCCAGGGAGCTCTCTGGTATAAAGGAGAGCGATTTCATCAGTGAGACACCGACGTCATATGAATTACTATTGCAGCAAATAGTAGACAAATATTCACTTAGTGCTATCAAAAGCTCAGTGGTACTGGCCATTAATGAAGAGTATTGCTCACCAAGTGAACATTTCAAACTGAATGAAGGTGATGAGGTGGCTGTAATACCACCTTTAAGTGGAGGTAATAAGTGTGCCATTAATTTATTATTCAATTTATTATTATTGTAATGTATTGTGTGTTTTGCTAATTGTGCTTATTTATATCCATCCATCAAACATAATGTGGTTATTGTATATAAAGGAAAGCTAAAGACCAGTTTTACACCAAGTGAGGTAAATATTTGTTTATCCTATAGAATACTGGCTAAAGCATTCAAAGAAACATGCACTCATTGAAAATATCAATACTGTGTAAACAAAGTGACTATACTCGAATGCATGACAAAACAAGATGCTATAGTTTATAATGTAAATAGTAATGACAATACTCTCTATAGAAAATATTCCATATTTTAGTTAGTCATAGTTCCTTGATGTAGAAGGGTTGTTGTGTTACTTCCCAATTTAATTCCGATGGTACGTTCTTTCCAAGGGAGAGAACCTTTTTCATATACATAGCTTTTTATTGTTATTTATCAAGACTAGATTGTTCATCAAGAGATGCCCTCACATTACTTTTATCACATATGTCGTGATTGGCAATATTTTTGATATGGAGTAATTGACAGTACATTGAGGTAACTGCAGATTTTAGAGATCTATGATTGGCAATAGCTGCCTAAACCATGCCCTAGTTGCTATTCTACAGATGGGTAAAATTTTTCTCAATCCACTGAGTTATTTAAAGTACATTTGACATATTTCTGTGTAATATTAATTTAGAGTTATTTTTTAGTGGAATTTTATGCTGGGGAACATTTTTGTAATATAAATTTAAGGTTTAATGGTATTTGCAGGGCCAGCAAATTCTCGCTTTTGCTTCACTGAAACATGTAATTACCATCTACTTTTTATCCCTAAATTACACTTGCTAACTCTGTACATAGTTTGTCCCCAAAATAATTGACTAGCTATGTCACTGTACACTAAATCATTAACTTAAATATTTTCAGTCCTAAACTTCAATGTAATGACTGCACTACAGGGTAGATCTTTCATGAGTTTTCAGAAATTGTCCTCAGAATGTTTGTAGCAGTCAGCATGCCATAAATACAAATATGAGTTTCCAAACTTTTGAATTGCTGTCACTACTCTGGAATTTAGTTGTAGACCATGTTTATATCACTATTGTTATTAATTTATAAGTAAGGTTCAATGTGGACTGTCGATTACATAACAGATTCTTCTAAATAGACTTTACTTTCCTTGTTCCTTCTATCTTCCGCTGTCTGGCACATCACTTGGCAACTGGGCAGCCACCGTATGCACACATTGGTTCAGCTCATATGCCTTCTAAAACTATGCCGTATAATACTGAATGTGTTAGCATACTATTTAAGTTTATCATACTTTAAGTATATAAGTTTGTCAAGTTTTATAGCATAATATGTGAAGTAACTCTTACTTTCTTTGTTTGTCAAACAGGTTAAAGATAGAGAGCCACAACTAGAACAATGGATTATGTTAAAGTTGTTCATTCAAAACTCAGTCTTGAAGAAATTTCAGAACTCGCATCGTCACCATCATGTGGTGCAATATCTATTTTCATTGGGACAACTCGAGATACTTTTGAAAACAAACAGGTAGATCATTTTGAAATATACATTGAATAATGAGAATGTCTTCTGACCTTGGTTTATTTTTGTTATTCATTCAGGGCATCCAAAAAGAACAAAAATATACTAGTTACATTCATTTTGCTGCTAAAATATACAATATTTTGTCTGGATAATATTGCATTCATGTATAATTCCCCTTTAGAAGGGAACCTGGCATCAACAGAAAAGTGTATGGAATATTAGTCTGCAAATAGTGTTACTATGCCTCGGCAAAGCATATGCACTGTCTGAAGACACATGCTTTTACTCTGAATTACCTAATGGGCATAAATGCACATTAGTAGTGTTAACGATCACATTATCCTGTTTTCAGTAACACTGCTACTTAGTTTGAAATCACTTTTTTAGATAATAGCTGAAACATTCTTAATGAGTGAGGACTATGTTACAATGAAGCGCAAAAGTAATATAATTTTGAGTCGAATAATACTCAATGCTCCACTTATTGCTAGTATTTACCTAGAATGCGTTTCGTTAGGATTTTCCTAACATCATCAGCTGTTGTCGACTAATGGATGTTGGTTTGGTGAACTCCTTGGAGGCGATAGGTGCATCTCTGTCTGTATCTTGATGAACTTGAAGTTTGGGTTTCCTTCAGAGGTAGTGTCGAAATTAAACAATTTTCTTTCATATTTCTTTATGAAGATTTTTGTTCCCATGTGGTTATTGCAGCTGGACCTTGGACACTTTTAATAAGTGGAAAAACTAAAAGGAACTTGAACATTAGGCTTAAAGAGCATTTTAGGAACATCAGGAACAAAGAAATAGATAAATTGGCAGTAGCGTACCATTTTTGGAAGGAGAAACATGATATAGAGCAAGAAATCCACTTATTAAAAAGTGTCCAAGGTCCAGCTGCATTAATCATGTGGGGAAAAATCTTCATAAAGAAATATGAAAGAAAATTGATAGATAGAGTCAACATGAAAACTTCAATGCCGTCATGACGGCAAGTTGGCCATGGTAGCTCAATGAGTTAGAGCGACTGGATGGAAACCAGGAGATCTGTGGTTCAAATCCTGGCCATGGCATTGAAGTTTTCATGTTGACTCTATCAAAGACCTTAGCCTATGTACGGCTAGTGTGAAGAAGTGATTAATTTCCATCAATTAAGTAAAATGAAAGAAAATTGTTTAATTTTGGCATTACCTTTGAAAAAAACCCAAACTTCAAGTTCATCAAGATACCAACAGAGACGCACCTATCACCTCCAAGGAGTTCACCAAATTAACATCCATTAATCGACAACAGCTGATGATGTTAGGAAGATCCTAATGAAACGTGTTCTAGGTAAATATTAGCAATAAGTGGAGCATTGAGTATTAGTTCGACTCAAAATTATATTAATATTGCTAGTGTTTAGAAAGTGAAAAGTATAGAACAAAAAATCCATTTATTAAAAAGTGTTCAGGCTCCAGCTGCATTAACCATGTGGGAAAAGATGTTCATAAAGATATATGAAGGAAAACTGTTCAGTTCTGACAACACCTTTGAAAAGAACCCGAACTTCAAGTTCATCAAGAAACGCCCTTATCACTTCCAAGGAGTTCACCAAATCAAAATTCAGCAGTTGACATTAGCTGAGCATGTTAGGAAAGTCCTAACGAAATACATTCTAGGTAAACATATGGAACATGGAGTACTAGTTCAACTCATAATTATATTAACTGCTTCGCCGATGGCCATTTAAACCCTTCACGGGCCGGAAACGGATACCCAATAAACAGAACAGGACATTTAAATTGTTAAATGCTGTAAAAATGCATCACAAATACAATTCCGTATCTTCCGTATTTATTAAGTTATTTAAACAAAACAAAAACTGGTTTAAAACTCATTAAAGGCAGTATAAATCTACAGTAACAATAAAGTAGAGACTAAATTAATAAATTGTTGAAATTTCACTACTTTATATCGAGATTTAACTGTATTGGAACACCACAGTGAAGCGAAAAATTATTAAATTTTAGATGAGTCGTATTTTTTACACATCTGCTTCACTTTCGTACCTATTTTGAGGACATGTTTCGCAAATCATCGTTTGCATCTACGGCTCTTATGCATAGATGCCGTAGATGCAAACGATGATTTGCGAAACATGTCCTCAAAATAGGTACGAAAGTGAAGCAGATAGTCGCATAAGAGCCGTAGATGCAAACAATGATTTGCGAAACATGTCCTCAAAATAGGTACGAAAGTGAAGCAGATAGTCGCATAAGTGCCGTAGATGCAAACAATGATTTGCGAAACATGTCCTCAAAATAGGTACGAAAGTGAAGCAGATGTGTAAAAAATACGACTCATCTAAAATTTAATAATTTCACTACTTTGTTTCACTGTAGCAAAAGCCATTCTTTGTGCCGAACGCGCCTAATATTTGAATCATTTTGTTTTGTGTGTATACGAGCCAATGTATGTATGTATGTATAGCTACGCAAGTGACTTCTCCGGTTCAAGTTTAGTTTATTTATGCTATACCAAGCGATAATCATACGAGAATATATTGCGTTACACACTCACACACTGGAAAGAAAACTCTCTGTCAGCATCTGTTATTACAGTGTTTCTCAACCAAGGTTTCTAGTAGCCTTATGCAGCTGTTTTCGCTCTGTATTTTAGTTATTTATAATCTCCTTGTGTTCAGAGTGATTTCTTATAGCTATCAAGAGCTAAATGAACGGCACATTTGAAATTGTTAAATTTCAATGTTAACCATGGCTTATCCCCATAATGTAGCAAATAAATTAGCTTGGGTATGATGTGTACAGGCTTCTGATATTACTGTAGAAAATCTGGAAGATTTGTTGTACGATTATGAAGGAGATCTTTAGTACTTACATAGCAGTGACATGTGCTGGTCTACAGATGGCATATTAGCTACTCCATTGTTTGGGGAAATGGCGGGTCAAATATGGGTGATGCGGATCAGCTATTACTAGCTATCCCTCTTTACGGAAAACAGTTAAATGGTAAAAAAAAAAAAAAAAAAAAAAAAAAGTATTTTTATACCACTGGATGTAACTATGCACAGTTGTTTAGTAATTTTCAGAACTGTAAATTCATGCAAGACATTCATCTACCTGTACTTGCGCGTATAAAGAGTTCGTAACCTAATTGAGTATTATAACACTCAGAGGCCTCTTTATACTAGGGGGTAGGAAATTCACCACGACATCACCCCTCATACTTGAGAGTAAACACTTTCCTAAAAGAATACCACCCACAACCAAAAAAGTTGCAACCATTTCGAAAATGTGTAGTGTGTTGCGAAAAAGAAGTTCACAAGGAAACCAATATTATTTGGTGTGAATCTGCAGATGTGCCCTTGGGTGTTTATCTAGTTTTGAAGGTTGCAATTCAAAAAGAAACCTTTAAGGGCACATTTACATTCCTTATAGAACTAATTTAAATTTATTGTAAAATAGCAAGATTAAAATAATTGGCGTTAAATGAGCATTAAATGCATGTATGCGCAGGACGTCTATACACGTCCATATCGGTTTGGGGCATTTTAACTTGGACATCATATGACGTCCATATCGGTGAAAGGGTTAATAGCTGAAACATTTTACTTGCCAAGCATGTGTTTACATATGTTTTTTAAAATTCTCTATGAACTAAAATATAATATTCTAACAATGCTCTTTAACAAAATAAGCACTTATATAGTATAAAACAAAATTCACTTTTGTAGCCCGACACTATACACTTTTGTTGACATTAATTTTCCTTCTAAGGCCAGCAGGATTATAGGTGATAAGTGTCTCATATAGAATGTAAGTATAGTATGATGCAGCTGGGAAGGAATGTCACTACAATTTGCCAAATACTTTGTATATTTGCTGTAAATTCAGTATCAAAATTCCGAATGACCTTTGTAGAAAATTTAATTAGTAATGATTGACCTAGGGCCAGTTTTACCAACCAAACTAAATTTTAACACAATATTAAACAGATTTAACACTCAAATTAATGCCAGTTTTATTTTGTAAACAATATTAGCTGTAATAAAATGAATTCATTATTGCTTGGTGGAATGAGGTTACCCCTAAATGTCATAGACCATATGGGGAGTGTTAGAGACATTATGATGATACCTTTATACTTTAGACATGATGATAACCAAGAATGATTCTGATCCTTTAATAATGGGAAAAATTTTGTATAATAAGTTACCCAATGAATTAAAAGCTATAAATGGTAACATGTTTCAAAAATAAGGTTAAAAAGTTACTTGATTGAAAATGCTTGTATAGAATAGATGAATTGTAAATAGAAAAAAAAAATTGTAAAGTATAGAAAGATTTATACAGCTGATTGTAAGTAATTTTCTCTTTTAGATTTTATTGATGATGCTTGAAACTTGTTCTAAGTCTATAAGCTAATAAAGATGAATTGAATTTTATAAGTAATAATTTTTCAAAGATGAGACATTAGTTCTTCTGCATTATTTTTTTTTAATTTAACATCATTATTCCAACTGTCAGTAAAATCACATGTAATTATCCATGCATATAACTAGTGCACAGCTCTGTGGTGCTTTAGGCAAAAGTGCATCAAAAGATGTTCAGAAGCCATATAGTTTGAAACTGCTTCTTGAAAGAAGCTGTTCAGAGTTCTATTTGACGTTAATAAGATGTTAACTAACAATTTATAAAGCTTGATGAAACAAGTTTGTTAACATTATTCAACTTTTTAACATAAATGTTTGCAAATAAGAAGAGTTTGAAAGGTAAAATCAGAACTGAAAACATTCACTGTCATAGTCAGGATTTGAAGCATTCTTCTTCTGCTCCATGTACAGCTTCTCTATCACTGAGTTAAAATGGCAACATGATGGTACAAATATTAAAAGCAGAAGCATTATTAACAGTGAAGTATTCATTTTTGAGTTCCATTTTTGAGTCACTATGTTTACACTCAACTTCACTTACTATGTTGTATAATTGAAACGTTTTCAAGATCATTCGATCTCATCCTCAGCTGTTTGGTGACTAAATGAACATTCTTCTTCCTCCACTATTATGGTGTTCCGATCCCTCTGCCATCTGGTGTTAGAGGCACTAAGTTTTAATACTTCATTTAATGCCGGGGTTTCAAAATTTATATCTTTATCCTGGTTTTTGGTTATGAATATTTTTTACCAAACCTCCAATTCTATGGGTGTACTTAAAGATTTTAACAGTTTTGTTATGGCCAATGTTGTGGTTTTCTGTCCAAAAATGCTGTGACACTGCAGATTTTTCTGTTTGTTTCAACTTTATGTCCCTCTGGTGTTCTTTTTGCCTGGTTAACAAGTTTCTCTTAGTTTTTCCTATGTAGCTTTTATCACAGGTTTCACAGTTTATCTGATAAATTCCAGATTTCAAAGTGTTGGGGATTGAATTTTTTAGTGGCTTATTTAGCAGGTTCTTCAGACTGAATTTGTTTTGGGGTGCTAGTTTTAAGTTTAGTCTTTTGAAGATTCGTTCAAATTTTCTAAAAGCCCATGGATGGTAGGTGAATTTTCTATATTGCCAATTTGTGTTTTTAAGCGGTGTGAGAGTGGTCTTTTTTTATATTTCTTGAGTTTTTCCTTTCTTTTCATCATGTTCCTTATGATGGCTGGGTTGAATCCATTTAATACTGCTATCTCTTATGTGTTGTTCTTTCAAAAACTCCTCCTTACTCAGTAGGATGTTGTATAGCTGGTGAATTAGACTTCTAAAGGCAGCTAGTTGATTGAAACTGGATTGTATTCATTTTTCTTTATGTAATTATCTATGTGTGTGGGCTTCCTGTATATTCCAAAATCTACACCATGACGATTTCTAGTTATCTTGAGGTCCAAAAAAGGGTAGGGTTGTATGCCTTTAGCTATTCCTATGATCTGGCCTGAACCTCGAAACTATGTAGATGATTGCTATTTTTGTGTATGTGAAGTTATAGGCAACAACACAAAGAATGTGAAAGGAATCACTTATCCAAATTTGTGAGCAAAAAAGCTCATATCACATGGTCCTACCTCAATCACACAATTTCACACAGTAGAACGTAATGATTTGGTCAGATACTTAAATCTTCCTAAGGATTCTGCTGAGTTATTGGAGTCCAGACTTTAAGAAAAAGACCTCCTCTCTCTAGGAGTCATTTTCTTGGTACAGACACTGTGAAGAGGAATTTGTTCCATATTTCTTTCAGGAAGGAAATCTTACATATTGTCACAATATATTCCTTTTTTTTTTTTGTGTAATTTATGTCCTCCAACGTTAAGTCATATCGGACGATGAATGAAATTGTTGAAATGATGCTCAAATGAGTCTGGGCTCCATGGAGCTTGGAGCTACCCTACATTCGTCTTTCAGGATAAGGGGAAACCCTGGAAAAACCTTATCCAGAAAACTTAACCTGACCGAGATTCAAACTCGGGATCTCTTGGGCGTGAAGCAGACAACTACCATCTACGCTACCGAGGCAGACACGATATATTCCTGGTTTAGTGAATGCCTTGGGAGTTGCTGAATATCTTCCAGGTGAATGGAGACTTGACTGTCATCAAAAACTTCCTGGGAAATTTCAAGGATTCATATTACAAAAATATGTGGAAGATATGCTTGAGAAATTTCGAAAGGTGGGTTATAATGTGAGTGTGAAAGTCACTGAACTCTCTTTTGGACTTTTGTCCATAAAATCTCGGCTGTTTCAGTAAGGATCAGGGTGAACAATTTCACCAGGACGTAAAAGAAATGGAAAGACATGCATATCAAGGCAAAAATATAAAAAACATGTTCAAATGTTTGCGATTATTATAATATATGTGAAATATTGGTTTGATATGAAAGTGTTGTATTGACACTTGTGGATTTACTAACGTTTATTTATAATTTAACATAAATTTCATGGAGCAGAGTATAAAAATTCATAGTTTACTTTTTCGTTTATTGTGAAGGATTAGTACATGATGGAGAAAACATATATTCTGATTCAGCTTACTCAAATTAGGGATGACATATTGAAATAAAAACCCCAGACAGAGTGTTAAATTTTGCATATTAGTGTAATTGTTCTAAAACATACCAATCATATATAGGTAAACTGGGGAAATATGGTTCCTTAAATATTGGCACTTATGTTAGTAACAAGTTCAGTCCAAAGTCATAACAACGTGAAAAAGAAAAGGAACATTAAGGTAAAAATTGGTTGTTACGAGGGCTATCCAGAAAGTAGATTACGTTTTCGTCTGTTTCCGCTAGGGGCGGGGCTAGCGCGGCCATCTTGGGGTCAGAGCGTTGCGCAGCTCAGTCGGCATCTAGCCGTGCTAGTGAGAGGTTCGTGCTGTGCTCCGTTCAGATACTGTGACGGTTTGAAATGTCTGCGTTAATTGAAAATCCCGCGAGCTGCAAGGTGCGTGCAGTAATAAGGTTTCTGACTGCAAAAAACTGTAAACCGATAGAAATCTATCGGCAGCTTTGTGAAGTGTATGGGGACAACATTATCACTGAAGGTGGAGTGCGTCAGTGGGTCATCAGATTTAAAAATGGCCGAACCAATGTTCACGACGAAGATCGAAGTGGGAGACCCAGCATAGTGACTGTCGAACTTGTCGAAAAAGTCGATGCTAAAGTCCGTGAAAATCGAAGGTTCACAATAACAGAACTTTCTTTGAGTTTTCCACAAATTTCGCGAAGTTTGTTGCACGAAATCATCAGCGAAAAGCTTGGTTACCACAAGTTTTGTGCAAGATGGATTCCAAAAATCTTGACAGAGGACCACAAAAATCAGCGAATGGCTGCAGCGTTGAACTTTTTGGACGTTTACCATAAGGATGGTGACTCTTTACTCGATCGCATCGTTACTGGTGACGAAACATGGGTGAAACACGTGAACTGTGAAACGAAATTGCAATCAATGCAGTGGGGGCACACAAGTTCTCCCCAAAAACCCAAGAAATGCATGCAAACAATGTCGGCAAGGAAGATAATGGCGACTGTTTTTTGGGACAGAAAAGGTGTGATTTTGGTGGACTTCCTGGAAAGAGGCACTACAATAAACTCTCAAAGGTATTGCCAAACTCTCCAAAAACTCAGAAGAGCCATTCAAAACAAGCGCAGAGGAATGTTGAGCTCTAAGATCTTGTTGATTCATGACAACGCCCGGCCCCACACGGCAAATGTCACTCGTGAAGTTCTTGAATCTTTTAAGTGGGAGTTGTTTCCTCATCCGCCGTACAGTCCCGACCTGGCACCGAGCGACTTCCACCTATTCCCAGCAATGAAGAAGTGGCTGGCTATGCAGCGTTTTGATGACGACGCACAGCTGCAAGAAGAGGTAACGAAGTGGTTGAAGGCGCAGGCGGCCGAATTTTTCGACGAAGGAATTTCCAAGCTCGTACATCGCTACGATAAATGCCTTAATTTGAATGGTGACTATGTCGAAAAGTAGTATTTGAGTGTGGCTTTCATCTGCATATAATAAAATTTGTTTCCTATACTTTGTTTACTTTTTATTCCAAAACGTAATCTACTTTCTGGATAGCCCTCGTATATTAAAAGTTATACTTATTGGCTTCTATTGTTGCATTTATTTGGAATTTTTTAATATCTCCAGAGGTGTCATATACACCTTGTTAATGTCTGTAAAACATTATAGCAATGCAAAAGTGATTCGTTTACTGCTGTTGCCAACTTAAGATGTTAGTTTAGCTGTGAATATTACCGTGATATATGCTGCATAAGAATAAGCAGGGATATAAGGGTAACATGGCTGAATTGGTTGAGTGACACTGAACTGGAATATGCTACAGAGGGGATTTGGCACAGAGGTCCAAATTTGGATGCTCCTTAGTGGAGCACCCCCAGGAGGAAGGATGAGGCAAGAGGAGAGAGCTGTCCCAAGGGGCCACGAAATACAGAGGGTAGGGTCCCTACAGTTGAACAGTTGGAACCTCCCGGCAGGCCACTACAACTGGCATCCCACCTATCGTGGTCCAAAAACAGCCCACCAGACTGGCTTGGAGGCCAGAGACCATCCTACTGGAAGAGGAAGTCTTTACCAGGAGTATATCATCTTGCCATGCAGCACTGAGGCACCTGCAGACACTTCTACCCTGAAAGAGACCACCGGATGAAAGATGATTTGAAGTAGAGAGACAGGTGATTCGGGGTAGTAATTAACCTACCCAGCATTTGCCTGGCATCCTGGGAACCCCCCCCCCCCCCCCAAAAAAAAAAAAAAACCCATGGTCAGGTAGGTCAGCCATAGGAATCAAAGCTGGACCTTCCAAATGCAGGCAATAGACAAAGCCGCCTAAGCCATCCTGCTACATCATTAACATTTTTGTAAATTTGTTTGTTTCAAGAGCTCAGTTGTTCCCATGAACCTGATGCCGACTGCTGAAACGTGATGTCTGGGACTGTCGGGTTGTCTAAAAGTTTGGAGAAGCTTTTAAGTGCAAATGTTGTATTTTATTAGAATTTCTTCAAGATATTACAGCAGATCTGAATAAATAAAATAAATAGGAACTAAATCCTCAAATCCTTTAAGTGATTAAATTCTCAACTTTATTAAAGGTCTTAACTGTAAAAGTAATATTAATGTTTACAGGTTGTGCAACTTGAGTATGAAGCTTATGAGCCAATGGCAGTAAAGGCAATGCAGAAGGTGTGCGATGACATAAGGGAAAAGTGGCAGGTAGAAAATATAGCTATATATCACAGGTAAATTACTTTATTTATTATAGAGTTAATTATTGTAAACTGAATGGATTTGAACCTGATACAAAGATGGACATATTGTTTCAGACTGGGTATCGTTCCAGTAAAAGAAGCAAGTGTTATTATAGCTATATCCTCTCCTCATAGAGCAGAATCACTGCAGGCAGTTCAGTTTGCCATTGACACATTGAAATCTACTATCCCTATTTGGAAGAAGGAGGTGTATGCAACCAAGGAAGCAGAATGGAAAGAAAACAAAGAATGTGCTTGGAAAAGTAAATGAAAGTTCTATTTTTATGAGTTTTTTTATTTTTCCTTTATTGTTTTGGTACTGGGCAATAGCAAGGTATTAAAAAAAATATAGTCGTCATTGCATGCCACTACATTCAACATTCAAGTTTTTAACAGGAGAGGTAGGACATGAACAAAACCTTTTCAGAGGGGGTAGCTAACGCTCTCTGCAACTGTTATAAAAGAATGGAAACACAATATCACTAGAAAGTAATAATTTCACATGTACCTTATTTTGTCATACTGGTCAGTCAACTCAACATATCTCCTATATACATAGCCATGAATACCATGCTCAGAACTGAAATACTGGCAGTTGATAAAGCTTGGTTTAGGTTATCTAACCTACCCTTACACAATATTACAGTTAATGCTTTGTTTTCTACATCATTATCTCCTATTCGCTTTTACGAGGAGGGGACCCAAAAGAAACCGGATTGTTGTCATAAAAACTTTATTGATGAACTTTTTTGCAAAATTACTTGTCACCTTCAAAATATTCTCCATTACATGCGATGCACTTGTCAAGTCTCTTTTCCCATTGTTGGAAGCATGTTTGGAACTCTTCAAGTTTGATATTGTCCAGTGCCCTTTGCGAAGCTGTTTTTACCGCCTCCACATCGTCATAATGCCCCCCTTTTAGCATTTTTTTCATTCGTGGAAATAGGAAGACATCGCTTGAGGCTAGGTCCGGCGAATATGGAGCATGGGGAACGACAGACCACCTCTGAGATGACAAATAGTGGGTCACTCGTAAGGCCATGTGTGCTGGAGCGTTGTCATGATGCAGAAACCAGTCACCTGATCGCCAAAGTTCCAGGCGTTTCCTCCTCACATCCTCTCGCAGACGCCTTAAAACATTCAAGTAAAAGTGCTGGTTAACAGCCTGGCCAGGGGGTACGAATTCCCGATGCACAATTCCACGAACATCAAAAAAGACAATGATCATCATCTTCACATTTGGCCTCACTTGCCTTGCTTTTTTTGGTGTGGGAGAGTTGGGAGTCCTCCACTGGCTTGACACTTGCTTGGTTTCTTGGTCATACCGTAACACAACTCTCATCCCCTGTAATGACTTTGTTCAAGAACTTATTGAAATCAATTTTTTGTTTTTCTCTCCTGTGGTTTTCTTTGACTGACGATGCGGACAAGAGTTTGTGTAATCGATTTCAATTAGAGAGAAGAATTAACATCATTTTCTTAAGGTAAGTGAAGTTTTTGTTACAAATTGTTATATTTGTACAATAATCATGAACTACTATTTGTTCAGAGTCCTGTAATTCAAATTCAGACGTTTATTTTCCTAAAAACAGCAGTAAACATTAAACTAAAAATAAATTTAGATAAATACATGGCATTTGCAACAAAACAAAAACAATTGCTCTTTCAAAGTGCTTGAGGTGTAGACAAAAAATATGCCTGCAGTGTGTCTGCCTCACGTTCAAGAGGTCCCGGGTTTGAATCTCAGTCAGGGTGAGTTACCTGGATAAGATTATTCCGGGGTTTCCATTATCCTTAAATATGAATGTCAGGTAGCTGTAAGCTCCATGGACCGTGGACACATTTGAGCATCATTTCACCCGCTTCATTTACCGTCCAATATGACTTAACGTTGGAGGACGTAAATTTGCAACAAACGGTACATCCACGGACGATGAGTCAGAGAGAGAAAAGACTGCTTATGAGAAAGGTAATAAGTAATGATAAATAAGTATCCCCAAACTGGCAACTGTATTGGGTCTGACTACTCGTAAAGATGTGCACCCAGAACCACTTAGAAAGGTTTTTATTGAGGAAGGCTGCAATGGAAGAGTGGCAAGAAAAAAAGGTCTCATGTAAACGACACTAACAAGGCAACGGGGTTGCTGTTTGCTAAATAATTGTGCAAAAAAAGCCAAGAATGGTGAGGAGGTATATTGTTGATGAAAGTCCTTTTTATGTATATGAAATAGAAAGGTGGGATCATGTTTGGAGCAAGCCCAATATAGAGCTGGATATAAGGAATTTATCTCCTACAGTGAAACATAAAGGTAGCAATGTTATAAATAAGGGATGTATATCAGCAGATGAAGTGGGAAATTTGATATTCATTAAGAAGTATCTCCACATTGTTAAGAGAAAAGTGTGTGGAGAAATCAGGAATAAGAAATCTTTTTAAGTAGATAGAGTTAACCTGAAAAATTCAATGCCATGACCGGAATTTGAACCACAGATTTCCTGTTTCCATCCAGTCGCTCTTACCCATTGAGCCTATCCAACATCTTGGCCTATATACGGTTAGTATGAAGAAATGATTAATTTCCTCAACTAACTTAAATCTTTCTAAGTTTTATTAGGATAATGAACCAAAGCACCAGATGTATATTGTCAGGAAATGGTTGTTATATAACTGCCCAAAAGTAATACATCTGTCAAGATCTTAACCCAGTAGAGAATTTACGGAGTGAGATAAATAAAATATTCAGAAATTCTCCCATCTTCTCTCAAGATCAACTAAAGCATCTCTTTCTTTCCATGGTGCTTTTCATTAAAACAGTTTCTTTTGTTAGTTCAATGAACAATTTATGTATCTCAATATTTTGATATCTTTGTCTTGTATGACTGTTTTATGAACCAGCAGACTTGAATATTTCATAAAATAGCTGTTGTGAACAACAAAATAAAGATGTATAGAATAAAAAGAAGTATTTCAGAAAGTGGAGTGCCATTGTTACTAAAATTAGGCAAGTGAGTCAACCTTGTATATACTTTTCTCCACTTACAAGTTTTTTATGAAGACTAGTTTCTGGGGACTTCTCCCCTATCGTCAGCTCTGTGGTAGACTGATGATGCATCCGGTGTCTGCATCTGGCTTGGTGTTGTGCTGCCATCTAACGTCCTGGTAAGTTTGATGACGTCATCTACCGCGGGAATTTCAAAATTCAGGACCTCTTGATGAATTTTGAAATTCCCGCGGTAGATGACGTCATCAAACTTACCAGGACGTTAGATGGCAGCACAACACCAAGCCAGATGCAGACATCGGATGCATCATCAGTCAACCACAGAGCTGACGATAGGGGAGAAGTCCCCAGAAACTAGTCTTCATAAAAAACTTGTAAGTGGAGAAAAGTATATACAAGGTTGACTCACTTGCCCAATTTTAGTAAAATAAAGATGTGTTTATCAACTGCTCACAGGTATCCCATCCAAAGACACAGTGCAAAATATGAGAAACATAGAGGAAAGGAAGGAAAAAAAAGAAAAACACATATTGGTATCACTATTTTTATATAAATTAATTGCTTAACGGATGTGTCACTGTTAAGAAAACAGCTGCATTGGTTTGGTCCCTCTTCATCCCAAAAAGTGCTTAGAAATAACATATTTTTTGGAATACCTGGTGGTATAAATTTCCTGTTTGATAGAAACTTTGCTGCAGAAAAAATAAATTCAAGGACAGCTTGAATGAAGTGGCATGAAATGATCTAGAAAATATTAACTTGCATGATGTAATGTAGGCATGTTAAAAATATTAGGTTTAATTGTTATATTGGATTTTGTTTTCACATAAATATATTCTTTTAGACATATTTGACAGAAATGTGCATATATTTTTATAGTTTTTATTGCAATAATGGCATCAATGTCACTTGCAGATTTTCATTCCCCGCTTGATGACACTATTAGATTTAATTAGATTTCTATTGTTTTTTAATTTGTATTTCAGAGGAATTTATTGTAGACAAATATTTTAAAGCTTTGATGCAGTTTATAAATGTTTTAAATTCTTAAAAGTTTTATTGTATTAGCTTATCACACTTAAAATTGCTTATGTAATGTGATTTGTACATTAATGTAAATTGTGGTGGAATTGTTTGATGTATATAAACATTTTTCTGTATATATTGTTGTTTAATGATTGTTGGCCAATTAGTTGTACAAATAGAAATGTTGAAATTTGCATGAATAAAACGGGTTCTTTCTTGGAGCTGCATTTATTAGTTAAAAAGATTGTAAATCAATTTAGTATAAATCTGAGATTATCTTATTAATGGCATGCATCATTCCAAATATTTATTTCATTTATGAGCTTCCCCACATACGAAGTATAACAAAGGAAAAAAAGAATGTAACAAAAAGCAAATATAATAGAGTAAGAGCAGTAACATATAAATACAAATTATTGTAAGGATAGGATATACAAAAAAGTAAATAAATAAAACCCAGTCAGATAAAATTGTAAAATGTGACAAACGTTTTACTGACTGAATATAGATAAATAGTGAGTTTTAAATTTGAGCTCTACTTCCTTTGTAAACTATTCAACATTTATTAAATTTAAAGGGAGTCGATTAATGACACTAAACAACACTTACTTTTAAATTGTTGTTTAGTGTCATTAATTTATCATAACAACACTGTTTTCAACACTTCCAAGAAAGGAATTATTCAAAGTTTGGTGATTTTCATAAATGAGTAAACTACTTTCAAAAGAATATGTAAAACAGTGAAGCAGTACAAATATTATACTGGTCGCCAAACTAGAATGTGATTTATCGAGATTTAACTGATTGACAGTAAGCACATGGAAAAACGCTCTCCGTTTGGGAGAGGATGAGTACGTCATAACGTTTGTCATAGTAACCATTAGAAGGACTAATTAGAGTCGAGACGTTTCCATGACAGTGTTAGATGCTAAACCTTCGTTGCCGATATTCTGATACGTGCTTAGCATTGTGTGCAGGCAAGCGAGTTAAACAAATGCTGCGGTAAACACAATACCTTGGTGTTTGTTTCTCTTCTGATAACGCTGCGTAAACAGAATGCCTTCATGTATATGTTGCTGTTATTTTAGATAAGGTTACAACAGTTAGAGATCCTGTACTGGCAAGTTCCTTTGCATTTTGTGACAATTTCCCTTGGTTTACGTGTGTGTGAGTTCGTGTATCTGTGCGTGTGTTCTGATCATTTGCAATTGAGTTTTAATGATTGTTTAATTATGTCTAAAAATAGTGACAAGCAAAAACCTGAATGTGTAAGGGAACCAAATAAAACTATATTTGGCAAAGGTATTCCAGTTAAAGGACAGGCACAGGAAATACGAGTAATATGCTCCTTGAGAGAATACTTCGAAGAGGAGAAATTGAAAGGGGAGCCTATTATTCCATTCTCTAAGGTGCTTGATAGAACTTCACGTGTTTTAGGTATCAGTGGAACACTGTGCTTAAGATTGGGAAAGAAAAGTATTTTAAAGAAGAAAGTCAGGCATTGGGCTCTAAATTAGAAACTCCTAGAAAAAAGGTATGTAGGCGGCATTTCCCCACTAAAATAAGCATCAAAATGTCACAGGTATGCCTCTTATGTTACGATGGTCTTTACATTGATGTGTTCTTGCATATTCTGGCAATAATAATAATAATAATAATAATAATAATAATAATATTAATAAAAAATTAGCCATTGCAGTTGCAACTGAATCACCTTCGCACGGGTAATCCTATCGCACTCTCCACATGGCAGCAATAAGCGGTAACATCATCTCTCTCTCCATACAAAATGCCAATCACTTTCTAGATTGGCGACCAGTATAGAATAAAATATAATTTGTTACAAACTAATTTTTAAACAAGTTGTAAGTTAACTGATGTGTGAAGAATGGTTGCAGTATGAGATTATTACGTTTCTAAACTTTTCTGATAGGAGATGCATCTTTAAAAAGTGGAGTAAAAATTGTGCAGAAATAAAATTCGCAACTGAAGCAGTTTTTATAGTGTTTTTTCAAAACTTATTCTATTACATAAATATGATCTTTAAGTAGAAAAGTTGTTCACTTCTTGGAATACTGTTTCTTTAAATTTTCTTACTGTGTCAAACTGCATGAATAAATTTTAAAATATGAGTTTTCATTAGAGAACTTGCTTGTAATGCTGCACTTTTGCTAGATACATGTTCCCATTTCCTATCAACAGCCAGAAAAATAATGCTGTAGAGAAAATGGACTATGGCCATTGGCTATCAACCTGTCCAAGTGTTCCTGCAGAATATGGAAGTAGAACAATTAAATAACAATCTGGATTTGAACCATGGATCTTCAGCTTTCTGTATTGCTCCTCTAATCAACTGAAGCACCATAGTAACACATGGACATGTCCACTTTTGTGTATTCCATTCATATTCTGCCTTTAATTTCAGTGATCTTGTTGGCGGCCGAAATTCTCCAGCTGATTTAGAGAATTGAATTTTGTGGCATGTTGCTATGTTGGCTAAGTAGTTTAGAGCAGTGGCATTTTACACTTAAGATTTGGTTCAAATCTTGACATGGCGTTGTATTTTTTTTAGTCTAATTTTACTTTGACAACTCCTGCCTGCAGTGGAAGAATAAAGGCTTTGTAATAACTGGTGCTTTTCTTTTAAAAAATGTACAGTTCCCTGATAATTGTTTATTTATATCATTTCTCTAAGACATTAACATGATATTTTTTGTATAACATGATTTATTAAATACTAAAGAAATTAGGTACATTCTTGGGCTACACCTGAGCTGCGTTATTAAGACAGCCCTTCAGTACAGAGAGGAACGTAAGAACTCACCACGCAGTGTTTTGCCTGTAAACGACCTTGGCGCTTGTTACTTAGCCATGCTATTAAAGGAGATGCCATTGTCCATACATGTTTGGCACCTCCATCACTCGCCGTAGTTCACGTTGTGAAATGCTGGCAGTTTCCTGGTGGATACTTTGTTTTAATCCTTCTAAGGTTTGTGTTTTTTTTTTTTTTTTTTTTTTTTTTTTTTTTTTTGTAGATGCTCTGAGTTATCCCAGAGATACAAATCTCAGGGGGTTAAGTCAGAAGGTCAAGGGGCTACAAATTTCTACTAATAGTACTGTCCTGAAACACAATTTCAGTTTATCGAGATTTAACTGTATTGGAACACCACAGTGAAGCGAAAAATTATTAATTTTTAGATGAGTCGTATTTATTATACATCTGCTTCACTTTCGTATGAAACATGTCCTCAAAATAGGTATGAAAGTGAAGCAGATGTATAATAAATACGACTCATCTAAAAATTAACAATTTCAGTTAAGTATAACAACACTGTTTTCAACACTTCCAAGAAAGGAATTACAGTTTCAGTTGTTCTTATCGAAAGATTGGCATATGAGCTGCTGCATGATCTTGTTGAAACAAGGCAAAATCATGCTCCGTAAATGTTAATTCCCTAAAAGAGGGGGGGGGGGGGAGGGCAAAGCTGTCTTCATCAATTGGTGACTCGAAAAGAAATGGACCTGTATTTCTCTCTCTGCTAATGGAGAAATGGTGCTATCATTTCTCAATGTGAACTACAGCAAGTGATGAACAGTTACCTAATGAGGTGCCAAGCATGTATGGACAACGGCAATGACCAGTTTCAATATTTTCTTTAATAACATGGCTAAGTAAAGCCTTTAAAAGTATTTTTGAAAATGTTGCATGGTTTCATCTGCATCTTTCTATGATAATGGATATGGCAATGAATGCAGAGGGTGTGGACAGGAAAAGCACAATGCAGCTTGTTCCTACGTTTTTGAGTTTCCTGATACATTTACATGCTTGGAACATGTTTGCCCCGTTTAATAGTCATTGGTTTTTTTTTTTTTTTTTTTGTGTACCTTGCCTCAGTTTTTTGCTATTATTTGCCAAATTTATAGCTTTCCTTATTATACCTCTGATTTCATTTTTTTATTGTTTTATACAAATTTTTTAAATTTTATTTTTCAATATTTCTCCCATACATTTTCTCTTTTCTTGCCTCCCCTTTCCCTATTAGAGTTAGTAAACTTCACTTACCGCTTTTTCTTTTTTCAATCCTTCTCCTGATTACCTGTAGTATAGTGTAACAAATCATAACACATAGTAGAACTAAATTCACTTTGTCATTATAATCTTTAGCCCAGTGCTAACGTACAATCACTTTCACTTTTTATACATATACAAAGCAAACCATTTCTTTCTTTAGCACTGTCCTTTTTTAAATGTTTGTTGCATGTACCTGTTTGTGCTGCTCTGCTTTCCGACTCTGATACTGCAACATTGATTAACAACTACTCTGATTACACTTGTTTGGAGGAATTTAATAACAGTTGACATCCAAAATATTTGAAAAAGCTATTAGTAATCAGTTTTTAACACTTTCACTTTCCTTGAAGGCTGACTGTCTTCTGCTGTTCTCTGGTGGTGGAACTGACAATATGAAAGAGCATCTTAATATGGAAAAAATAAAGACTGAGTAATGAACTGTGAAATTCCACCAGTCGATAATTTGATAAAGAAGTACATAGTTCCACAACCAGACAGAAGACAACAGATAGTATAGAATAAAAAGAAGTATTTCAGAAAGTGGAGTGCCATTGTTACTAAAATTAGGCAAGTGAGTCAACCTTGTATATACTTTTCTCCACTTACAAGTTTTTTATGAAGACTAGTTTCTGGGTACTTCTCCCCTATCGTCAACCACAGAACTGACGATAGGGGAGAAGTCCCCAGAAACTAGTCTTCATAAAAAACTTGTAAGTGGAGAAAAGTATATACAAGGTTGACTCACTTGCCTAATTTTAGTAACAACAGACAGTAGTCGGACCTTTGAGGTTAAGAATGTAAACAACAGCTTCCAAAACTAATCCCTCAAAAAATAAAAATGTAAGTGAAGAAGTGTTAAAATCGACTACAAATAGTTTTTCAAGTACTGTGATACTTAAAGTATAAACTTGAAAGAAGCGTAGGGACAGTGAAGCACAAACTAGTACAAAATTGAATCGAGAATATATTGACACATTGCTTCACTCACACTGTTTATTCACAGGACATGTTTCAAGAGCTCTTGCTCCTATCCTCAGCTGATACTCGAGTATCAGCTGAGGATAGGAGCAAGAGCTCTTGAAACATGTCCTGTGATTAAACAGTGTGAGCGAAGCAATGTGTCAATATATTCTCGATTCAATTTTGTACTGTGATACTTACTGGCCAACTCATAAACTAGTAACTGAACTAGGCTGACTTTTGCATTCCTCTTTATAAAAGAACCTGTCAGTCATGCAGAAATGTTTGAGAAACTGAAACATGTCGAATCGAAGGAATGAAACTGTTGTAAGTTAAATCTTCCAGATAAAGAATTATAAAATTAAACTGTCATAATAAGGGATCCTGCTGAACATTTTTCAATGGGAGGGCATTTTGGGGACTTTTTAATATAAATAGGAAATTTGACATATTCTTTAGTACAAGATCAAAAATGCTATGAAGTGCAGTCTCAAAACCCCATCCCTAATGTAAAAAGGGTGGGGAGACAAGTGCTCAGTAAGAAATAACTTTCAGCATAAAGAGTTTATTACAGTGCAAGTTTGACGATATTCTTGTTTCTACAGAACAGCACATGGTCAGCTGCAGATTGGTCAAGATTCATTTACAATTTCAAGAGATTGTTGTTTCTTTAAACAGGAACATAAATACTCAGTTCAACCACAGAACTGACGATAGGGGAGAAGTCCCCAGAAACTAGTTTTCATAAAAAAACTTGTAAGTGGAGAAAAGTATATACAAGGTTGACTCACTTGCCTAATTTTAGTAACAATGGCACTCCACTTTCTGAAATACTTCTTTTTATTCTATATAGGAACATAAATGTTCCTGGTAGGTTGTACATAATGAAACCTGTCAACAAAAGATGTTCAACTACACTTTTTCTAAGCCAAAGTTTCAGTATAATTTTACTACACTTTACAGTTAAATATGGAAATTGCATACAAAAACATTTTTATGTCAAGTTTGCTATCATCTCTTATCTTAGTAGGTAGAAAAAGTATTTTATTTAATAAAAAATACAATTTTTGCAGCTCTCGGAGTACAAAAAGAGCATTTAAAAAGCCATGTCTGTGAACAGCATAACTAAAACTCAAAAAGTTACATACCTAATGACTTACAAGGGCAGCGTGTTCCAGAAGTTCAACATGGACAATTTTAAGGAACCTTTCATTCCAAACTACCCTTTACATGGAGCATTTTTTTATTATTTTTTAAATAACATAGTAGAAGCCTGAAATAATGCAGTTGTTGGGGACATCCTTTACCTCTGCGTTATAACCTTACCGTGTTTTAAGTATAGAGATTAACACTAGTTATTGCACAATCCTGCGCAGTTGGACGAGGGATAATGCAATAATAAATTACAATACAGTATTGAACTCTCATATATAAGCTAAAGCAATTATAAGGCATGCAAGCGAGTTTGCTACTGTGCCAGGTGACTGCAGATCCAAGCAAATTGTTGCGTCAGCTTCATGTGCACTAAGATAACATAGGCATTGGCAAAGTGGTACAGTCCTTGCAGAAAAATGTCCACACAATTTACCTGGCTGAATTAGTTGTGCAGATCTGTTCATATTAATGCAAGCATAATTGCAGATATTGTAAATAAATTTATTTAGTGGAAATTAATTATTCTTTCACACTGGCCGTGTGTAGGCTAAATTGTGGAAACGTAGAGTCAGACTGAAAAATTCAATGCCATAGCCGGTATTTGAACCACGGATCTTCTGGTTTCCGTCCAGCCGCACCACCATTGCGTTACTATGGCCAACGCGCCGATATGACATTAAATATGACATTAGCCTACACACGGCCAGTGTGAAAGAATAATTAATTTCCATTAATTAACCTAATAGTGGTTATAAAAGGTAGTTGTGTCATGTGTTTATGAGAACTCCTAAGTGGTTTACCGGGAAAATACGAGTCAGCTGGAGAATTTAATGTCATATCGGCGCGTTGGCCATAGTAGCGCAATGGTGGTGCGGCTGGACGGAAACCAGAAGATCCGTGGTTCAAATCCCGGCTATGGCATTGAATTTTTCAGTCTGACTCTACGTTTCCAAAATTTATTTAGGTTGTTCAATACCGGATAAACTTTCTTCTTCACTGGGTAGATTTAGAATGAATGTCTTGCATTTTCTGTTTGTTTAGTTCTTTTTCCATTTAAAACTCAGTTCTCTCACTATTCTGTTTAAGGATCACTTATTACCCTGAATGTTAATGCATGGTTTCTCTTAAAATAATAAGTAATTTAGCTATTGTAGGAGCATCTTTTTCCTGAACATAGAATCATTCATCTAATGACACATTTGTCAAAGTCAAATTATACTCGATTACTAATTTTGAAACTCTGTAGTTTTTACTTGGAGTACCAAAAATGTGCTCTGATTTTCATTTTGTGTTCTTTAACAATTCTTTTCACTTCTTTCTGACACTCCTGTGTCATGTAATATAACTTAATCTTTTCAAATCTTTTTGAAAAAATTCTTCTGATGTAAGCAGTTCTTTGCTATTAACTTCTTTCTGCATGTATGCTCGTACATTTGAAGCAATTTCTTGACTGACTGTAATGCTTTTTATCCTAATTTACAAAGTACATTGATAGCATAATTAATTTAGGCAATGATAAATGTGTGTCAAATTTGCTATACTCACTAAAATTGCTGCAAAAAAAAAAAAAAAAAAAAACTAAATTAGCAAGGTTTGTGCCTCAGATGCACAAGACATCACTACCTTCCACATTTCTTCTCTGCAGTGTGTAATTTCATTCAGCAGTTTTATATGAGCTGGTGAAAGAAACAACATTTATGGGTTATGTGTGTTTGGAGGAATTTAGTAACAGTGATGCCAAAATATACCGACTAGAAATAGTTTTTACGATTAACACTTATGGGTTTGCTTACAAGACTTAATAGTCAATGTCAGAGGTCAAGAACGGTGGTATTGTTACTTTCCTGAAATGCAGGGGTCTACAAACAGGGATGGTGGTGAAAATTATACTGCAGAACCTCTGTTTCGGAATATTTCTATCTCAACTTTCCAAATAAAAAACAAAATAATTAGCTACAATGTTTTTTAATGCGGACATACTTTTACCCGCATTAAATCTAAATTTGCAGTATTTCATTCTTCTGCTGTATGTCTAAAAGGTATGTATTTACAGTTTTTAAAGTCAAAACACACCACTGTTGTTTTTCATGATGTTAAGCAAAGAATGTGGATTATCAAGAAGAATACCTACACATAAAAAAAGTAGCTATATCCAACGGTTTCAACCCAAATTTAGTAGACAAAACAGTTAACAGACTCAGCAAAGCTAAGAAAATAAAAGAAACCACCTCCCTAGAACCTACAGGAGAAAAAGAGAACATTTTTTAAAAAAAATCACCTTCCATCCATCAGCCTATAATAAATTACAAAAAATCTTCTCAAAACACAACATAATTCTTGCACCTCAAAATAGGTTTAATATCAGAAATTTGTTAAAAGGCCCTCCCAAAGATTCAATTCCTACCAAAGAAAAACCAGGAATCTATGAGATCAAATGTGAAACTTGCCCTAAAATTTATATAGGAAAAACAAAAAGAAATATTAACATCAGAACTAAAGAACACATAAGAAACATTAAAAATGGTGAAACAGTATAAAATCAGCAGTGGCTTTTCATTGTTTGAATACTAGACATGACATCAACTTGGAAACATCTCTAATAAAATATGTTAATCACCCCATAGACCTTTCCGTATGGGAAAAAATCTTCATTAACAAAAATCGTCATAGAGTCATGAATTTTGAAACTCCACCACCGGCATCTTTGACAAGTACATCACGCCATCTATCGACAATACGGAGAAAGAGGAAACCACTATAATTTGCACTAGTCGAGTACCAGCTGATGATAAGAGCAAGAGCTCTTGAAACATGTCCTGTGAATAAACAGTGTGAGTGAAGCAATGTGTCAATATCTTCTCGATTCACTTGTGTGCTAATTTGTGCTTCACTGTCCCTACGCTTCTTTCAAGTTTATACTTTGAATTAGTAACCTGCTTTTCAAAGATGAATATCATTTCAGCCTCATGCGTCCCTTTTGTATCTATTGATGAGGTGAGTAACGTATATAGTTTTTTTTAATTTCACAAAGTTATACTTAGAATATCCGAAGCTCATTGCAGAATAACCAGAGTAGAGCCAATGATCTAAGAAGCAACTGCTCTGTGTTTTTACTGTTTACATTATTGGTACTATTGCCGTCTGCAGCTATCATAGAAAGGCATGAATGCAACAATACAGCATTTTAAAATTAATTTTCAAGGATTTATGAAATGAGATGCTGAAACTGGCCATTTTTGTCCATAGATTTTTGGCATCTCTTTAGGAAATTATCCATCATTCACTGTAGGTCACATTGAGAAATGCTGACAATTTCCTGATGGATATTTTGTTTTTAATTCTTTCAGGGTGTTTAGGCTTGTCTTGTACACTTTAAGTTACTCCAGAAATAAAAATTGCTGAGATTAGATTAGGGGATCGAGGGGACCACAAATCTAAACTGTTCTCAAACACTTTTCAATTGTTCTCATCAAAATATTGACTGTGAGAGCATGGCATAGGTCAAAATCACATCTTCTTTCTGTTAATGCTCTAAAAAGGGACCAAATTGTGTTCAAATATGCAGGGGCATCAACTGTTGAGTATAACTCTTTCTGCTCATGGTGTACCATACACCAATGTTTTTGTCATAGAGGAGTACTTCATGAATAATACTAGATATTTCAGATCTCTAATCATGAAATTTATGTACATGCATATCCACGAAGGTGGAACCAAGCCTTATCCAAGAAAAATATTAAATATGCATCTATTCGTCCTTGTGTAGACTATTGAGACTCAATTCATAATGTCATTACAGGATCCCCTAGTTGAAGCACTGTATTACAGTTTGTATGCCTGCCTCGGTAGCGTAGATGGTAGCATGTCTGCCTCACGTTCAAGAGGTCCCGTGTTCGAATCTAGGTTAGGGTGAGTTACCTTGATAAGGTTTTTTTCCCGGGGTTTTCCCTTATCCTGATAGACATATATCGGGTAGCTCTAAGTTCCATGGACTCCGGACTCATTTGAGCATAATTTCACCAATTTCATTCGTCTGATATGACTTAACGTTGGAGGACTTAAATGGCAACAACAACAAAAAAAAAAAAAAAAAAAGAAACTGTATGTTTTTACTAAAATTAGGCAAATGAATGAAACTTGTATATACTTTTCTCCAATTAAGAGTTTTTTGATTGAGACTAGTTTCTGGGAACGTCTTCCCTATCGTCAGTTCTGTGGTTGACTCAGAACTGACGATAGGGAAGAAGTTCCCAGAAACTGGTCTTAATCAAAAAACTTGTAAGTGGAGAAAAGTATATACAAGGTTGACTCATTTGCCTAATTTTAGTAACAATGGCACTGCACTTTCTGAAATACTTCTTTTTATTCTATATACTGTATGTTTTTAATTTCAATGTAGTAGCTCTTTGCACATAGCCATAAGAAATGAATGCCTGTTGTGAAAGATGCTTAAGTGATTTTTGGAAAAAAATCTCCAGTGTCATCTAATTATGTGTGATCAGAGGAATTTAGTATCAGTGACATCAAAATTAATCATAAAAGCTATTTGTAATCGGTTAATTGACACTTCATCATTTACATTTTTATGTTATCGAGGGACTAGTTTCGGAAGCTATCGCTTCCATTTTCGATCTCTCTCCAACTCTAATAATGCCAACTTAATGTCATCTAATTTAGGATAGTTAGAGTCAGTCTGAAAAATTCAATGTCATAATCAGGATTTGAACCACAAATCTCCCAGTCTCCAACTGGTTGGTTGCTCTTAACCATTGAGCTACCATGGCCAATATGCCAGCATGATATTAAATTCTTCAGCTGACTTATATTTTCCTGGTAAACCACTAGATAGGTAGAGTCAACATGAAAAATTCAATGCCATGGCCGGGATTTGAAATAGGTTAGAGCGACTGGACGGAAACCAGGAGATCCGTTGTTCAAATCCCGGCCACGGCATTGAATTTTTCATGTTGACTCTATCAAAAACCTTAGCCTATATGTGGCTAGTGTGAAGAAATGATTAATTTCCATCGATTAACTAAAACCACTAGATGTTCTTGTATACAATGAGATACACACCTCTTGTAGCAACTTACTATTCTGTAAATACGCAAGTCCCAGGCTTCATAGTTACCATAGGTTAATTGATGGAAATTAATCGTTTTTCCACATTAGCTGTGTATAGGCTAAGATTCTGGAAAGGAGATGGCTAAGAAAACGCCTGAAGTTCCAAATACTGGCAAAACTGAAAGCTTGCGGATGTAGTGCTGTTTTCTTATGCAGTGCTTTGCCTCCTACTCCTGTGCATCATAAACCACAATATTACAGAACAAAACAATGGTGGCCTACCCCATATGCACTGGTATGTTAGCTGAGTACTACTCTGCAAGAGAGAGTGTTTGTTCTGGGCATGGCAAAATATGAAAGAATGTCTCATGGTACAAATACATTTATCAATAAATCTGTTGTAATTTTCTTTCCCAGCATCACTTGATATCAGGGAAAATGAAACAAAAGAGGGTAAAGAAGTTACTGTATGTAAGGAAGACATGGTGGTGCTTGATGATGTTTCTTCAGATTTGGTCCAGATCAAAGCCAGCACAGAAGAGGTGAGATACTTTCTCTTATTGATCTTCAGAGAAAGACATTAACCAGTCTGGCATTTATTTCACTAATAAATACGTAAAATATGAAGCTATTAACAGTGAAGCAAACAAATATAACAATTTGTAACTTAAAACTTCACTTATCTTATAAGAAATGATGACACTTTTGTTATAAATTGTTCGGGATCACGATTTCATGGAAATTCTTCCACATCCTTACCATCCTTGGGTTAATAAACATTTTCAAATTTTTTTTAAAGAGTTTGGTATAACTTAAGTTCCTCAAAATAAATATAGTATTAAAAATTTATTGCATTTCTCTATCATTTTTGGTCATTTAACCATGAAGTAAATCCAGAAGTTAAATTACACTGGGCAACAAAAAAAAATTTTTTTTTATGTTTCGAGCACTTCATGAGGCAATTTCTACTAATTTTGGGTTGAGAAAAACAAATATGACTATGAAAAATTTTGTTATCTCTAGTTTCTATGATATACACAAGGTGGAAGTATTACATATTAACGGATTGAGAGAAAAGATTACATTTTAATTACATGCATGCTAACAACAATGAAAGTGCATTTGATTTTTTTAACTGGTAATTACATGCTAAGAGTTCTAAATTGCTGGAAAAATACTTTGCAGATAGTTGTGTCTGTAGAGAATCATGACTTCGTAGTTTTTTTAGCTTGCCTCTTGTGATGGAGTTCCGCAGAGACCAAGCATTACTTCATTCCAACGGTCCTGATATCTTTGTTCCATAACAGAAATGTCCAATGCTTGTAGTTGTCATCTACAGTATTTTGACAGGTGTGCCAACTCCCAAAAATATTCCCACAAATTTAAAATCTTCACTTTAAAAACTCAAATCTCACAAGAGCTAATCTATCATTTTTATGGTTATTTTTGAATTCAGCAAATGAAAATACACGTAAATTCACTATTTGTAAGCCTGAAACATTTTCATTGTTACCCAGTGTTATTATAACAATTAAATGGTCCGATAGATTTAATGGTTTGGGAAAAGATATTTATTTTAAAAAACAAACATCACGTAATGAATTTTGTCATACCAGCAGTCGATTCTGTTTTTAAATTTGTTTTATTTTCAGTTTTTGGTAATACTAACAAGAACATATTAACATCTAGCATTCGTAACAATGACAGTTTTGTTGGTTCCTGCTGAGGATGTGGAAGAATTTCCATGAAATTGCGATCCCGAACAATTTATAAGAAAAGTGTCATCATTTCTTATAAGATAATCAAAGTTTTAAGTTACAAATTGTTATATTTGTATATATTTATTTCAATGTTTCAACTAAAGTAATGATCATTACTGAACCATTGCAACATAGTGGTCTCCTTTATGTTATGCTTGCAAAAATGTTTACCTTTCCAGAACTTAATTTCTCAAGAGGCCCAAGCAAATGAAAGACAAGACGGTGATAATTTCGAGTTACAAGAAGGATGACTTTCCTACCGTTATTTCTTTGCTGACAATCCTGCATAATCCATATGACCAGAGATGGTGTTCTAAAATATAATAATAACAATAATATACCACGAACCATTATCATATTAGCAAGTTTTCATCCAATGACTTGAGATACTAGAGAATGGCTAATCCCATATCTTTAGCACAAAGGGTTAACTAGATTGTTTGTCATCCTCCTGTTTTATGTTATGTCATTAGTAAATACTTTCACAACTACAGCAAATTTCTGATTATTTATGTGCTGGTTATTAACTTTACACATTATTTGAGCATTTTAATACAGTAAAAAGAAGAGGTACATTGTTGTTCACTTATATTCTACATTTGAATTGCTGAGAGAGGGAATTCGAAAATCACGTGACAATAGAGTACCATTTTGGATTTTAATGTGGAAGAGAAAAATGGAATTTACCCACACCAGCCCATGGGGCTGGTGATATAGGAGTCCCCGCCTCGGTGGAGTGCACCGTTGCGGAATACCTACTAAAAGCCCTCCGCTACCTAGGGCAGCAGCCCTGGCGATGTTTTACGGGTCCCTCATTAAGCACCCAGATTCAAGATGTCAGTTGTTTATATGCGGCAAACCACTATGGTGTGTTGGGGAGGGAGGCGTCATAATCACAGGACCCTGATGCCCACCTTTCCATAATTGGTAGTCTTAGGCGATGTGCCTCGCGTTCAGGATGTAATCAGTTCTGCGCATAGCGCTTATGTTGTTAGTGGTCTCCTTGTCCCGTCATACGGGTGGGTCAAGTTGTATCTATGCTACTGTACATAACATGCAGGTGACATAAAAATCAGCCTGGGGGCGTCATCACTATATAGTATAGTATTTAGAGGTAATGTCAAGCCTAACTGTTGTATATAGTGTATAATAACTATTGGTTAATGGGATTAATATATGCTTCTTAGCCTTACGGCTGCGTCTGTCGCTCGTGTCCATTGGTGTGTAAATTGTCGTCATCAGTGCGCACATGGCGGGCAGCCTGCCTTTGCTGATGCAGGTGCAAGCCTGTGCCAATTGCGGGGCGGGGGACCCTCTCTACCCCCGGGTCTTCCTTGGCTGGGTAGCACAAGGACTTGGGGGGCCGCAGAAGAGCAGTGGGTGTCTTGATGGCGTGTTGTTGGCTAAATGGCTGGTTGCATAAGTTGGGTGTGATAGTCATTCACGTCTTCGTCATCGCCTGTTTCATGAAAATTTAAAATAGGCTCAGTTTTCTGATGTTAATCAGTGTGTGTCAGCAGAGTAAGTTAAAAGAAGTTTGTAAAACAGGTGGTGTGGTATATAGTCAAACTGTCTCCCAATACCAGCTGTTGCCAGGTCCTTCAGACCATGAAAATGCACTATGCTTTTAGTATGTTGTAGTTAGTCCTTAGTGAGCTCACAAGGATTGAACTTGATCCTCCATGCTGCAGATATTTGATTTGTTTATTGATTCATCCATTAAAACATGTACATGTTATAGGATATGTCAAATTAAAAACTAAGTACAATATTTATAATTAAGGTAGCTAACTAAATATTTATAAATTTAAAAATTCATCCATGCTGTAGAAGCTATTGGCTCTAAGGAAGTTTAATAACAATTTCTTAAATTGATGTTGTGATTCAATCTTTTTTATAGATTCAGGTAGCTTATTGTAAAGATGTAAGCCAGCATATGTGAAACTATTTTCATACATCTTTGTTTTGTGTGACTTCACAAATAAATTATTCTTTGTTCTAGTGTTGTGTATATGAATTTCAGAATTTGTTTTGAATAAACTTAGGCTTGCTTTCATATGTACAAGAGTTTCATATATGTATATACTTGGCAGTGGTAGTAATAGTAATAGTCATTTATTTCCTTTTACATCAACAAATGGAAATACAAAATCAAGATTACGATTATAAAATCCATACTGAAATATGCCATTTATTCCTAAATCCTGAAAATCCTATCATGTTATCATGTTGCCCACCATTGAATAGTAATTCAGTCCCCATACACCTAACCCTAGGTTTTTGTGTATTAGAGGCCCTCTGCTCCTTTTTACACTTTTTGCCATTTCAGCTATCCCACTCTACATTTTTCTCTTAATTGTTCTTAGCCATCTCTCTTTAGCTTTCCCTAAATAATGCCCTATATTTCTCCTGTTCTTTTCTCCTTTTACTGATAACATTTTTCTATATTTAAGTTTGATTTATGAGTCACTATGTTTACACTCAAACTTCACTTACTTGTTGTTGTATAATTGAAACGTTTTCAAGATCATTCGATCTCATCCTCAGCTGTTTGGTGACTGAGTAAGTGAAGTAAGTGAAGTTTGAGTGTAAACATAGTGACTCATAAATCAAACTTAAATATGAAGAATACTTCACTGTTAATAATGCTTCTGCTTTTAATATTTATAACATTTTTCTAATTACTACTTCACCCCCCAAACTGTCCCATTTACGTAGCCAGGTCTGCTCTCTCCATCTCTTTGTTTGACTACAATATAATATACAATGGAAGTCTGCATTCTCTTCTCCACACAATGGACATTTATCTAGCTCCCTCTCTTGACCTATACCTTTCAAGTTTCTCACTCCTGTTCTCGCCCAAGCAAAACCTTCTCGCCCTAACTTATTACATATATCTATATATACTTCCCTCCCCCAGGTTGTTTTTATTTCCTATATAATCTCAGTGAGCTTTTGTCACTTGTATTGGCAAAAATGTCTTGTCTGTCAATATCTTCTAATCTTAGCTTAACTTCTTTCCAGAAACCTCTATACCCATACTCTGCATTTATCCAAGAATGACCCATACCTATCTGCTTCAACAAGTCATACATTTTATGTGCCCAAGACCCACCCCAATTACTTCTCTTTTGAATATGAAAACATTCTTTAATTATATTGCCATCTTTCAAGTTTGTGATTCTGTATAAATATTTCATTGCCCTTGACAAGATTTTAATTTTAGTAGAATGCCTGCCTAGTTCTAATTGTGCTGCCCCATTAGGTGATGCTATTGGTAATCCCAATATGTATTTACAAAAGGATCTATGCACTCTATCAGTCTCTCTCCAAGCCTCATCTATTCCTCATACCTCTGATCCATGTAACATTCTATTTTCTGCTACTGCTGTATAAATCCTCTCCAACCATTTGACATTTATATCTGGCAGTTTACTGTAGCATGATCTTATCACTCTCATGGCCATTTTACCTTTTGCCACAGACATCTTTTTTTGTTCTTTCCAGCTGCCATCTGAACTCAACCTTGTACCCAAATAATCAAATCTCCTTACTACCTCTATTTCTCTTCTATTAACCTCCCATTTCTCATCCTTACGCAACCTGTATCCTTTTTTGAAGACCATAATCTTTGTTTTGTTTTCATTCACTTTCAAACCCCATTTATTGCAATAAGAATTGGCTGCCTCGATTGCTCTTCTCAGCCCTCCACTTGATATGGACCCAACTACTAGGTCATCTGCAAACAGTAGCCCCGGTATTTCTTTATTATTAATAACTGGTGAATGTACCCTATAACTTGATATCTCCTCTAAAATTCCATCGATATAAAGATTAATACTGGACTAAGTTTACATCCCTGCTGTACTCCTGCCTTACTCGATATAGACTTAGTTAATTTGTTGCCTGGTAGTTTTATACACAACTCATTCTCTTGGTATATCATTTTAATTACTTCTATAAATGCCTGACTTATCCCCTTACTGCTTAATTTTATCCACAATGCATCTCTATTAATAGAATCAAATGCCTTTTCTAGATCAATAAATATCATATATACCCTTCCCCTTTTATTGCTCAGATATTTGTGTACAATTCTTTTAATAATAAAGATGTTGTCCGATGTTCTCCTGCCCGGTCTAAAACCTGCTTGGAACTCCGATAGCTTATTCTCCTTCTCAACCCAATTTTGCAACCTATTTGCTAGAATTCCAGTGAAAATCTTCCCTAGAATAGAGAGTAAACTAATCCCTCTGTAGTTAGCTGGGTTATTTTTATCTCCCTTTCCCTTGTAAATTGGCAATACCATGCTTGTCCTCCATTTCCTAGGAATTTTCTTTTCTTCCATTATTTTATTGAATAACTGTATCATTATTTTCCTCCTAGTTTCATCGAGTGCCCAAGCCTTCCAAAATTCTCCTGGTATACCGTCAATACCACTAGCTTTGTTAGCTTTTAACCTCCTTATTTGTTCACAAAATTCAGCATCCGAGATATATCTATCTAATTCATTAATTATTTGCGGACCCACTAACAAACTTCTTTTCACTCTGATATAATTATCTTGTCCTAACAGTGATTCAAAGTATGCACACCATTGATCTGCGCCTATATACTCATCTCTCCCCACATCTTTATATAGCCCTCTTATTATTGACCAAATTTTCTTAGTGTCATGTATTCCTGCTGCTTCATTTAGCATTCTGCCTATTTTCTCACCCCATTCCTCTTTTTTTGTTCCATTAGACACCTGTATGCCCATCTCAAGATCAGGAAATTTTCCCTTTCCTCTTTTTCCCCTGATTGCCGCCAGTTCTTTAATTCTTGTGCTACTCTTGCCTTTGCCATCTGGCAATCCTTGTCAAACCACTGCCTACTGATGCCTTTAGAGACCCCCATTTTCATACCAGCCCCTGCCCTTTTAACAATATATTCCAGTGCCTCTAAGGCTTGCTCTATTTTATTCTCACTTAAGCTTTGTACCCTCACTTGTAAGATTTTACTACTCTCTGAATTCAATTCATTAACAAATGTTTTATGCAACTCTTCTTTCCACTTATACACTTCCACCACACTGAGATATTCTTCAAGCTTCTTCATACGCTTGTTGCCTTCCCCTAACTCTAATCTTAATGGAAAGTGACAGCTTGATGTTAAAACATTCATAACTTCAAAATCTAGGATCCATTCATCAATTCCTACAGAATACATTAAAATATCTACCACACTTTGGCCATTTTTATTAGCAAATGTGAATTCCCCTTCTTTGTCACCCGCTTTCAGGCCATTACAGATCATAAGATTATTCTCCTCACAGAAATCTAAAAATTTCCTCCCTTCATTATTGGTAACTTTGTGTTTACTATGCCTAATCTCTATTTCAAGTTCCTTCTTAGCTTCATCACTTGGATTAATCCACTTAACCTGGTGTTCCCCTATTCTTGCATTTAAATCACCTACAATTATTATTTCAACTTTACCATGCTTATTTTCCAACACTTCTATACCCCAACCTAGTTTCCTAAACACATTTGGATCATAGAACTCTGATACAGTAGGTGGGTTATACACTGTAGCAATACAGACAGTTCCCCCATTTCGATACATGTCCCCTATGGAGATCCATAACACTGATCTGCTTGACAGTTCTTTTTCTTCTTTCACCTTAAGACATTTATCTTTCTTTATAAAACAGCCTAAACCCCCTGAAGCTCTGCCTTTCCTTTGGTTCTTCATCCCACTTATACTATAAAAGTCAAATCCTAGAATTATTACACTAGTTTTTTTCTCTATCCAGGTTTCCACAACCATTAATATATCACAAGTTTTTAGCACATTATAGATTTCCCCACTGCACACTTTCTCCCAAAGCCCGTCTACATTCCAACCCCCAATGGATAATGCGAATCCCTATGCTTCATCTTTCCTTTTGAACCTCCACCTTTCTAAGTTCATCTGGCTCCTGGTGCGCACACAATCTTTCACTTCCAGGATACTTCCTGATGGCGTTGACACCACTTGTAAGTCGCCTAAATTCTGCTCAGTCTCAGCCGTTCTCAAACTACTTGACGCGGTATGAGCTTCCCCCATCAGCTGATCTCCTTGCATGTCATTTAGCTGTTGTGATTCGACTCGCTCGGTCCTGTGTTCAGTCCGTACGTGTGACGTCACAGGTGACGTATCTTCTCTTTCCCTCGTCAGCACCGCTGACTCTGGCTTCCTCGCAGGTGACGTATGCTCCGTTTCCGTAGTTCGACCACGTGCCAGTTGGACATTCCTGTTGTCTTTTGCCCTCAAGATGTAGTTGTCCTCCCATGTAACGTAGTGCTGACGTAGTTCCTGCTTCACACCATCGATCCACAAATCAACGCCTTTTAAATATGCCCGTTTTCCTGCTGCTCTTGCTTTCTTCATTTCCAATAAAGCTAAAGATTTCAATTCGCGCTGTTTCTTACCCAAATCTTGCTCAATAAATATTTTAGTGCCTTTTAACTGTTTACTGTTCAACACTTCCCATTTGAATCTCATTGATGCTACTTTCACTATTATTGGTCTTGGTTTCGGTTCAAATCTTCCTATTCTAAAACAATCCACTATCTCCCAACCTGCCATATTTAGTTTCCATTTTTGTTGGAATATATTTTCTACATCCTGCCATACTCGTCAGTCTCTTCTCTCTTCTAATCCAAATATTATCAGGTTTAGTTTCCGATTCCCTTCCTCTAAATTTTCCAATCGGGTTAGTCTGTCTTTACATTCTTTTATTTCTACCTTTACTTCCTCATCAAATTTCTCTAATGCTGTTAACATCCCGTTAAACTGTTTGCCAATCTTCTTGTTAATTCTATTTTCCATCTCCTTCACTTCTTTTATTTCTTTTGTGATATTTTCTAGCATCGCGGCTAGTTGCTCCATTGTCGGTCCGGGGTTTAGTTCCACTCCCCCAATAATTAACAAAGCCCATATCACTAAGATGTACCATACACTTATTAAACATACCAGAAGATCCCTGCTGAGTTTTCTGACTCATTCTAAATGCATTAAAAGCGCCGATCCTAATTCTATACATTTGCGCGTCAATCATCTTCGGTCGCGAGCGCGTGTGCTTACGCGTCCGTCTTCCTTCGCATCTGGCAGGCAACCTGGCAGTGGTAAGATACCTAATTTACTGAAGTATGGCTTACAACTTGTTGTGCTTGAGAGATCTGCTATGATTCTAATTATTTTCTTTTGGTATCTGAATACTTTTATACTGTCTTTAGAATTTCCCCAAAAAATTATACCATATGCCAACAAACGGTGAATATATGAAAAGTACACTACTCTCTGAACTTTCAAGCTCGACATGCCTGTAATTGCCCTGATTAAGAAACACATTTTACTAAGTTTTTTCGTCAATGTCTATGTGAGTTTCCCAACTTAAATTTTCATCTAGTATTAGTCCCAGAAATTTGATAGTTTTTACATAATGTATTTGGTCTTGTCCCAGCATTAATTTTGGATACAATTGACTTTCACTCATTTTATTGTAGAAGCTTAGGGCTGCTGTTTTCTCCTTACTTAATATTAACATATTGGCACTAAACCATTTTTTAATATATTTTAGACTGTTTTCATATGTACATCTGCCCTTTCCTTATTCACCCCTTTGATAAAAATATTTGTATCATCTGCAAAAAGTGTAACATTTATATCTGTTCTGTTTTCTACATGATCTGCCAAATCATTAATGTACAGTATAAATAAAAGAGGCCCAAGCACCGAACCTTGAGGGACCCCATATTTCATTATAGCGCTACTTGAAATCTGAGTTTTAACTTCACTCGTTTCGCTATCAAAATACTCTATTTCCACCGATTGCTCTCTATTCTCCCATACGAGGATAATTTTTCTAGTAAAAGTTTGTGATCAACCAGATCAAACGCCTTTGTAAGATCTAGAAAAATGCCTATCCCTAAATGTTTACTATCTAGTGTTTCATACACTTGTTCAATGAAATTCATCAGTGCAGAACTTGTTGATTTATTTTTTCGAAAACCATTTTGATTGTCATTAATTACTTTAAATTTTTCCAAAAAGCTTGTTACTCTGCATTGCTTATTACTTAGATAACTTAGAATCAAGACTGAGTTACTTAGTTCTACTAATATTAGTTCCTCAATGTGGTTTCGGAAACATTCATTTCATTAAAATTAATTGGGAGTCGATTAATGACACTAAACAACTCTTACTTTTAAATTTTCCCGGAACTAGTTTCAGAGGCCTTCCCTCTATCTTCAGCCGGACATCGACTGGTTCTCATTGGTGTAGCTGGCAATATTTTGTCATCGGTCTCGTCTGGTGGCGGTTCGAGGAACTTGCTGAACAAATCTTTCTGGGGGATGTCGAAATTGAATACTTTGTTTCTATTTTTTGAAATAAAGATTTGTTCCCATGTAGACAGTTCTTGTTTTCCTGTTGTATGTTTTAGTAATTTTGGTTCTGGATTTATGTTGTGGTTTTTTTCCCAAAAATGCGTGGCAACTGCTGATTTTTCTAATTGTTTATATTTTATGTTCCTAAAGTGTTCCTTTGCTCTTGTTTCTAAATTTCTTTTGGTTTTTCCAATATAAATTTGACTACAGTCACAGCATTCAATTATATATATACCAGATTTTTTGTTAGATGGAATGGCATCTTTGATGTTTGAGCAAATTAGGTTTTTTTCTGGATTTATGTTGTGGTTTTTTTCCCAAAAATGTGTGGCAACTGTTGATTTTTCTAATTGTTTGTATTTTATGTTCCTAAAGTGTTCCTTTGCTCTTGCTTCTAAATTTCTTTTGGGTTTTCCAATATAAATTTGACTACATTCACAGCATTCAATTTGATATATACCAGATTTTTTGTTAGATGGAATGGCATCTTTGATGTTTGAGCAAATTAGGTTTTTTAAGGAGTAATGGTTCACTGGAGCTAGTTGAATCCATGGGCCTTTGATAAATTCAAAAAAGTCTTCAAAAAACAAAACATTCAACTAGCCCCAGTGAACCATTACTCCTTAAAAAACCTAATTTGCTCAAACATCAAAGATGCCATTCCATCTAACAAAAAATCTGGTATATATCAAATTGAATGCTGTGACTGTAGTCAAATTTATATTGGAAAAACCAAAAGAAATTTAGAAACAAGAGCAAAGGAACACTTTAGGAACATAAAATACAAACAATTAGAAAAATCAGCAGTTGCCACGCATTTTTGGGAAAAAAACCACAACATAAATCCAGAACCAAAATTACTAAAACATACAACAGGAAAACAAGAACTGTCCACATGGGAACAAATCTTTATTTCAAAAAATAGAAACAAAGTATTCAATTTCGACATCCCCCAGAAAGATTTGTTCAGCAAGTTCCTCGAACCGCCACCAGACGAGACCGATGACAAAATATTGCCAGCTACACCAATGAGAAGAAGTCGATGTCCGGCTGAAGATAGAGGGAAGGCCTCTGAAACTAGTTCCGGGAAAATTTAAAAGTGTTATTTAGTGTCATTAATCGACTCGCAATTAATTTAATTTATACAACAACACTGTTTTCAACACTTCCATGAAAGGATTTATTCATTTCATTAATTTATCTGTTAATTAAAACTACATTAATTCGTTGCATTGTCATGTTATCTATTCAAAGTAAAGTACAGAAGAAGCTACATAAAGATAATACATTAAAGTTATACGTGTTTACATTTCTACTTTTATAAATTATAACAAAGAATTTGTATACAATATTTAGTCCTAAACTAATATGTATAGTTTTGTTGAAAATAAAAAAAATATAAAAGTATAATTTAATATTAAAATTCATCTAGAAACTCATCTGTTCATTCATTCATATTCATATTTATTCATCCTTTGTTTCTTATATAAGATAATGGACATGTGAAGCACAATATTTACGGAATAACATTAACATAGTAACAGATACAAAAGAAATATATAGTATGCACCAAAATACTTATTGTCGTTACCTTACTTATCGAGATGCTAGTGTAAATGTTCAATATATACTCCACTGTGGTGTAGGCAGTGTTCATAACGATCACGCAGATTTTCCAACATATTCCAAAATGCAGGTTGCTGCAGAGACCTGAAGAACGAAACGATCTTCTGACATAATGCAGATGCAGTTTTGGGTGGATCTGGACAATTGAAAACTTTTTCTCCTTTAAAATTCCCCACATTTAAGCATCAGGTAGTGTGAGATCGGGGGAATGCGCGGGAGAAATAATCTCTTGATTAGATCTTAAATGTGTACAGTCCAATCTAACTTTTGATTCAACCACATACTTAAAAATTTAGAATCTGTCACCTAAATGATTTTAGTGCCATTTAGATGAAAACCTAGAAAAGTAATACTTTTGTTTACTTTATGCCGAAAACCTATTGCTACGGTTTTATCTTTATTTATAATTAATATATTTTGAGTAAACCATGGTACAATTGTAGAACAGTAACATCCTTGAACACTATATTTTGTAACATTTTAATACTTTTAAGGTTTTTATTATTTCATATGTGTTGGTAGTTCATTATAAAACATGCTTACAGCTGTAGTAGGCTTTGTCTTAAATAGTAGTTCACATTAAATTATAAGAAAGCGTATGATTTTCTTTATTTTATATAGATTATCTGAAAAAATAGAGGCTGTACAAAGAATATTTAATTTGTTATAATAATCTCTGCAACATTCCTGGGAATTTAGACCTACCTGTAGTTTTAATTGCTCTCTTCTGTAGTATAAAAAGTCACTTGGTGTACTTAGGAGTACTTTGTTACCAAACTATAGTTATATATGATATAGGAGGATGTGTTGTTATAAAGCTACACACTGGCTGGCACCTAGCTCAGACGGTAGAGCACCTGCCTGCCGTGTGAGGAGTCCCGGTTTCGATTCCCGGCTGGGGATGGGGATTTTTCTCCAACCAAGATAATTCCTGATCTTCCCCAAAGTCTGGAAGTATGAATGAGAGTGTGAATGTGTGCGTGATCTAATGATTAAAATCCAGTGAATATGAGTTAACACCTTGTATATGTTCCAAAGGAGAACGGCCGCCGATATGACCATTGCAGTTAAAGGCGGGGTATAAATGTGTACGTGATCTAATGATTAAAACCCAACGAATACGAGTTAACAACTTCGATATGTTCCAAAGTAGAACGGCCGCCGATATGACTTGCAGTTAAAGGCGAGGTATAAATGTGTACGTGATCTAATGATTAAAACCCAATGAATACGAGATAACACCTTCGATATGTTCCAAAGGAGAACGGCCGCCGATATGACTTGCAGTTAAAGGCGAGGTATAAATGTGTACGTGATCTAATGATTAAAACCCAACGAATACGAGATAACACCTTTGATATGTTCCAAAGGAGAACGGACGCCGATATGACCATTGGAGTTAAAGGCGAGGTATAAATGTGTACGTGATCTAATGATTAAAACCCAACGAATACGAGTTAACACCTTCGATATGTTCCAAACGAGAACGGCCGCCGATATGACCATTGAAGTTAAAGGCCGTCGGGGTATAAATGGAACGAATAAAAAAAAAAGAAAAAAAATCTACATTGGTAAATACATTACAGGCTTTGTCAGTATGTTAATCCTTTATTTCAATCATAATTAAAAATTTATTGTTTGGCTTGCTTAATTTCTTTATTGGCTAAATTTATCATTATGTTGTATTGACACTAGAATGTCTGTATTGTAGTCGTAGGGTGTAGTGTCCTCTATCCTAGAATAAGTGTTTGATTTTAAGTCTAGAACATTTGTGCTGAAAGTGGTGCTTTAATACAATTTTTCAATACTTGATTTGTAAGTTAATCATTGTTAACACGTATTCGGCAATGCAAGCTAAATTTACAATTCATTTGTCAATTGCCATAGCAACAAGGATGAAACAGTCATTAATACTTCTAGTTCTAGTTTTACTGGTCAGTGTTTTTATTCATAATCATTTAAAATTGGGCATTATAAATGGTGATTCCATCATCCTAAGAGAGAAAGGTATGAACAGGAAAGAAAATGAAATGATTAACTAGGCATCCAATACTCTAATACCATCAGGGTCGAAGAAAACAAGAGTTGAGTCAAAGATGACTGGATAGGAAAGGTCTGAGTAAATAACTCACCAAGCTGACCAGTGTTTATTGGTGAGCAGCTCTTCCCTTCAGTCCATCACATAATTTTGTTTGGTTTGGTTCTTTTAAGTCTTCAGATTATAGAAGCAATTAAACGGTCACCTTTCCACTATAACAAAATTGATAATGCTTCAGAGCTTAGAAAATCTTCTATATTATATAAATAAATTTGAAAAAGTTGTATTATTATCTGACTCTAAAGCAGCCATAACATCTGACATAACACCTAAAAACCCAAATATCTCAAAATGCCGCAAAGTCATAAAACAGTTAATTTAAATAAAAACTAGTACTTCTATGGATACCAACATATCATGCAATACATGGTAATGAAACAGCTGACTTTCTAGCCAAAAAATGTAGTAAAATTACATCAAATTCATTTGAGCCACTAAGTCATCACTCTAACAATAAGATGTAAAAATTAAAGAAGATAGTATATTACAAACAAAAGGAAAACTATGGAAAAATTTATGTAACAACACAACTAGAATCAATACACTATCAAGAAAATCCTCTGTAGCAACTTTTAGACTTCTAACATGCCATGACTGTCTCAATAAACATTTATACGAGATTGGAATAGTGAGAGTTTCTCTGTGTCCTTTCTGTACACTTAAAGAAGATGTGGATGGAAACCACCTACTGCGCTGTCCAACCTTTAGTCAACGAACCATCAAAAGAGAGTGAATGGCTTCATTGCCAACTGCTTAACCTAATGCCAACCAACCAACCAACCAGTTTTACTGGTCATCTATACTTATGGTACCAATAGGAAGTAACATAACACCCAACAGCATAATACTTATGATACCAATAGTAAATAACATTACCCAACAATATAGTAACCTAAAAAATAGGTTTCAACATACCTTTTCTTTGACTTTGCTGATAAAAGTGATGCACATGCTTTACCCGCAGTTTCTTAAATAGCAATGTCACTCATTTTTATAAAATTTTACTTCTTTATAATAACCATAAAAAAATCAAAAGTTTTAATTTGGCTGCAATTACCTAACAACCAGACATGTGTTACTTCAGTTAATTCATTAACAAAATAATGGATAAGAAGGCTTAACCCATATAATTTAAATGTAATCCATGATTTTTTCTTAATGTCCAATAAAATATGGAAAAGCAATTTTGATTTGTTATTGCTTTTTACAGTTATTTTCAAGTATTGCAAAAAGTAATTGGCTAACCACAAACTGCAAGCTACTTATCAGATCTCAAATGCTTGGGAATCCTCGGCTCTGCACGCCTCATATTCCCAATATACATTCTCGACTTGATATGTATTATTAACTTTAAAGAGAGTCGATTAAAGACACTAGACAACACTTACTTTTAAATTTTTCCGGAACTAGTTTCAGAGGCTTTGCCTCTATCATCGGGAGAGCCGGCCGATGATAGAGGCAAAGCCTCTGAAACTAGTTCCGGAAAAATTTAAAAGTAAGTCAAGTGTTGTCTAGTGTCTTTAATCGACTCTCTTTAAAGTTAATTTATCATAACAACACTGTTTTCAACACTTCCAAGAAAGTAATTGATATGTATTGCTTGCAGTTCTTAGTATGCAATGTGCTGTTATGATAAATTCAAAATGTTGATTTACAGATAAAGAGGCGGATTAATTCTTTTATTGAAAGAAAGCGTGAACAAGTGAATCTTGGCAACATACAGGATTTTTGTTATCATGGAGAGAAACCAGTAAGTGAGTACTCATGTGCCAGAGTGGATGCTTTGTTAATCAGAAGGAAGGACAGTAAGAGTCATTTGAGAGGTAAGCAGATACTTTTTATCTTGTTGAGAACTTGAGAAAGGTATTACGTTTTTGAGTTTGATTAATGAGTCACTATGTTTACACTCAACTTCACTTACTATGTTGTTGTATATTTGAAACGTTTTCAAGATCATTCGATCTCATCCTCAGCTGTTTGGTGACTAAATGAACATTCTTCTTCCTCCACTACTACGGTGTTCCGATCCTTCTGCCATCTGGTGTTAGGGGCACTAAGTTTTAATACTTCATTTAATGCCGGGATTTCAAAATTTATAACTTTATCCCTGTTTTTGGTTATGAATATTTTTTCCCAAATCTCCAATTCTATGGGTGTACTTAAAGATTTTAACAGTTTAATGTTGTGGCCAATGTTGTGGTTTTCTGTCCAAAAATGGTGTGACTGCTGATTTTCCTGTTTGTTTCAACTTTATGTTCCTCTGGTGTTCTTTTTGCCTGGTTAACAAGTTTCTCTTATTACACAGAAAATGAAGCTAGTTACAGTGGAGTAATAAATATTATACAAATAAAAATATTTAGTAATAATTTTCCACTTATCTTAAGAAGTTGATGACAATACTTCTACCTTGTTTATGCGAAATTAATTTCATGAGCATTTGCCCACATCTTCAGTCAACACACTTCGTTGTCAAGGATACCATGTATTTACATATTACCAACATCTGAAGACGATACAAACCTAAAAACAGAATCAATTGCTGGTATGTCAAAATTCACTACGCCATTTTTATTTTTTTTTATTTTTTTTTAATAAATATTTTTTCCCAAACTATTAAACCTATGGGAACATTTAGTTGTTTAAATAAATTAACTTTGGGATTTATTTCATGGTTAAATGACCAAAAATGATTTTTCTAGATTTGAAAATAATAAGAAATAATAACAATTATATGTGTTTGGAGGAATTTAGTAACAGTGACGTCAAAATTAATCTCAGAAATGTTGGTAATATGTAAATACGTAAATACATGGTATCCTTGACAACGAAGTGTGTTGACTGAAGATATGGGCAAGTGCTCATGAAATTAATTTTGCATAAATAAGATAGAAGTATTGTCACCAACTTCTTAAGATAAGTGGAAAATAATTACTAAATATTTTTATTTGTATAAAGTTTCTCTTAGTTTTTCCTATGTAGCTTTTATCACAGGTTTCACAGTTTATCTGATAAATTCCCGATTTCGAAGTGTTGGGGATTGTATTTTTAGTGGTTTATTTAGCAGATTCTTCAGACTGAATTTGTTTTGGGGTGTTAGTTTCAAGTTTTGAAGATTCATTCAAATTTTCTAAAAGCCCATGGATGGTAGGTGAATATTCTATATTGCCAGTTTGTGTTTTTAAGCGGTGTGAGAGTGGTATTTTTTGATATTATCTTGAGTTTTTCCTTTCTTTTCATGGGTATGGTGAGCTATGGGGAGCCCACTTTCGTCTATCTTAGCAGACCTATACATGAGCTATTTTGAAACACACATAGTAAAGGCCTTCCCACAGATTTACAAATTTTGGCGGAGATATGTTGATGATGTTTTTTGCTATCATTCCGGAAAAAGTTAAAGAAGATTCTCTAAAATTATTAAACCGGCAAGATAATCATATCCAGTTTACAATGGAAGTAGAAAGATACAACACCCTACCCTTTTTCGACCTCAAGATAACTAGAAATCGTCATGGTGTAGATTTTGGAATATACAGGAAGCCCACACACATAGATAATTACATAAAGAAAAATGAATACAACCAAGTTTCACATCAACTAGCTGCCTTTAGAAGTCTAATTCAGCGGCTATACAACATCCCACTGAGTAAGGATGAATTTTTGAAAGAACAACAACACATAAAAGAGATAGCGGTATTAAATGGATTCAACCCAGCCATCATAAGGAACATGATGAAAAGAAAGGAAAAACTCAAAATAATATAAAAAATACCACTCTCACACCACTTAAAAACACAAATTGGCAATATAGAAAATTCACCTACCATCCATGGGCTTTTAGAAAATTTGAACGAATCTTCAAAAGACTAAACTTAAAACTAGCACCCCAAAACAAATTCAGTCTGAGGAACCTGCTAAATAAACCACTAAAAAAATTCAATCCCCAACACTTTGAAATTGGGAATTTATCAGATAAAATAAAAGCTACATAGGAAAAACTAAGAGAAACTTATTAATGTATGGATGAGTCGTATTTATTACACATCTCCTTCACTTATGTATGAAATATAATAATACATAAGTGAAGCAGATGTGTAATAAATACGACTCATCTATAAATTAATAATTATTTCGCTTCACTGTGGTGTTCCAATACAGTTAAATCTCTATATAAGAGAAACTTGTTAACCAGGCAAAAAGAACACTAGAGGAACATTAAGTTGAAACAAACAGAAAGATCAGCAGTGTCACACCATTTTTGGACAGAAAACCACAACATTGGCCATAACAAAACTGTTAAAATCTTTAAGTACACCCATAGAATTGGATATTTGAGGAAAAATATTCATAACCAAAAACCGGGATAAAGTTATAAATTTTGATATCCCGGCATTAAATGAAGTATTAAAACTTAGTGCCCCTAACACCAGATGGCAGAGGAATCGGAGCACCGTAGTAGTGGAAGAAGAGGAATGTTCATTTAGTCACCAAACAGCTGAGGATGAGATCGAATGATCTTGAAAACATTACTAATATACAACATAGTAAGTGAAGTTGAGTGTAAACATAGTGACTCATTAATCAAACTCAAAAATGAAGAATACTTCACTGTTAATAATGCTTTTGCTTTTAATATTTAAGGTATTATGTGTCACCAAAAAGCAATGTGCATGTTCCAGTTCGGCGTGTGTTGAATACATGGGGACCTCAGACTAGAGGTCTTGATCCTGGTTCAATGGGAACTCCCAATCCACAAGATCCAGCAAAATTGTTGTTCCAGGGAACTACGCCTGAACCAAAAGAAAAGCAAGATCTAGGTTGTCCAGAGGGTATTAATGAGCGACTGTTGAATGCTGAATGTCACTTGCGATTGGGAGGGCCTGTACCACAAGATGTATATGCTCGGCTGAAACGCATTGAGGATCGGATACTTTTCTTAGAAAGTGTCTCACCAGAGTATTTCAGCTTTTGGGTAAGTGTATATGAATGCTGTGTTACAGACCGTTTTAGGTTGAAGCATTCATTAGAAACAAAGTAGGTCAGTAACCACTGTATGTAATGTTGCTCACAAGGGAAATATCACTCTGCTCATATTTATGTTCACTTGAGAGTTTGATGGCATCATCTCTGCTCTATGTGCGGCCTGTGTGCAGAGTATAACTGGCAGTACTTGGCATAATAACACAGCATTGCACCGGAGGGATTGTTTACACCTGAAGGGCAGCGGTTTACACATGGCATGCATAAGGAGCGCTGTTCCCCACAAATGTCACAGAGCTGGCAAGGGATGTCCAAGTGGTTGCATGTGGCACTTTTCAGACTTTAGTTTTGGACGTTGCAGTTCTACTCTGCAGCAGATTGTGAGTACCGTAATAGTTCCCTTGTCAGAAAACCTCAATTAAAATTGATATCTGTCCTTTGGCACTTGTCCATTACTTTAGCAATTAAGCACATTTCCAACCAGGATGCACTGTTGCGTTAGCTCAAAGTACAGTAAATATTGCTTCAAATAATATACCCAAAATCCTTGTTGCAAGTCCTGTAACAACAGATAGTGTTCGACTGACAGGGGTAGCAAAAGTGGGAGAGCCATAGTCCATACCTTGCCAGCATGGGTGTTTTCATAACTGGCAAATATTGAAGTACCCTAAACTAAATGCAGTTGTCATTGCATTTGGTGCAATGATTGCGTGTAAGCACTAAATAAAAAGTAAAATGGTATGAATTAATAAGTTATATTTTTGCCTGCCATTTAATTTTCTTAGTTTAAAATATGGAAACATTAGGGGCTGTGTTAGGCCTACTATCTATGTGCTCTTTTGCCTCATCCCTTTCTCCTGGAAGTTATCAGGGCTAGATTTGTCAAATTCTTCTGTTAACCTGAACCCCATGAACATACATTATATATATTCCAAAGAAATAACTTTGTTTTGTTGGAAACCTGCTTAAGAAATAAACCAGAATTTCTTTTCAAAGGGTAGAG
>CM060957.1:7324319-7405978 GCA_030765055.1 Mantis religiosa | reverse complement strand
CACACACACACACACACACACACACACACACACACACAACACACACACACACACACACACACACACACACACACACCACACACACACACACACACACACACACACACACACACACACACACACCACCCACACACACCACACACACACACACACACACACACACCACACACACACACACACCACACACACACACACACACACACACCACACACACACACACACACACACACACACACCACACACACACACACACACACACACCACACACCACCACACACACACACACACACACACACACACCACACACACACACACACACACACCACACACACACACACACACACACACACACACACACACACACACACACACCACACACACACACACACACACACACACACACACACACACACACACACACACACACACACACCACACACACACACACACACACACACACACACACACACACACACACACACACACACACACACACACACACACACACACACACACACACACACACACACACACACACACACACACACACACACACACACACACACACACACACACACACACACACACACACACACACACACACACACACACACACACACACACACACACACACACACACACACACACACACACACACACACACACACACACACACACACACACACACACACACACACACACACACACACACACACACACACACACACACACACACACACACACACACACACACACACACACACACACACACACACACACACACACACACACACACACACACACACACACACACACACACACACACACACACACACACACACACACACACACACACACACACACACACACACACACACACACACACACACACACACACACACACACACACACACACACACACACACACACACACACACACACACACACACACACACACACACACACACACACACACACACACACACACACACACACACACACACACACACACACACACACACACACACACACACACACACACACACACACACACACACACACACACACACACACACACACACACACACACACACACACACACACACACACACACACACACACACACACACACACACACACACACACACACACACACACACACACACACACACACACACACACACACACACACACACACACACACACACACACACACACACACACACACACACACACACACACACACACACACACACACACACACACACACACACACACACACACACACACACACACACACACACACACACACACACACACACACACACACACACACACACACACACACACACACACACACACACACACACACACACACACACACACACACACACACACACACACACACACACACACACACACACACACACACACACACACACACACACACACACACACACACACACACACACACACACACACACACACACACACACACACACACACACACACACACACACACACACACACACACACACACACACACACACACACACACACACACACACACACACACACACACACACACACACACACACACACACACACACACACACACACACACACACACACACACACACACACACACACACACACACACACACACACACACACACACACACACACACACACACACACACACACACACACACACACACACACACACACACACACACACACACACACACACACACACACACACACACACACACACACACACACACACACACACACACACACACACACACACACACACACACACACACACACACACACACACACACACACACACACACACACACACACACACACACACACACACACACACACACACACACACACACACACACACACACACACACACACACACACACACACACACACACACACACACACACACACACACACACACACACACACACACACACACACACACACACACACACACACACACACACACACACACACACACACACACACACACACACACACACACACACACACACACACACACACACACACACACACACACACACACACACACACACACACACACACACACACACACACACACACACACACACACACACACACACACACACACACACACACACACACACACACACACACACACACACACACACACACACACACACACACACACACACACTTTTTTAACTATGTTTAAATAGCGGTTATTAAATATATTACAGATCTCTTTTGGACTTTTAATTACTTTTATCATTATGCTTCATTTTTGTTTTCAATTTGTTTACTGTTATTCTTATGGACTCTTGTTTACAATATTGCATATTGCTTTTGTTTTATTTTCTGATCTTTCAACTATTTCTCTATTATAATTTGTTTTTGCATTTTCTATAACTCTCTTTGTTATTACATTATAGTCATTTATATATTTTAATGATCTTTCATTCATATGTGGTGTTTTTATTGAGTTTAGATTAAGTGCATTCGTTTGAGGGAAAAGACAATCCATTTAATGTTTGTTTAAAGAATAGTCACTGGGTATTCTACACGTATTTTAAAACCAATAAATTGGGTGTACCTGCATAACAATGAACGAATTAGCAGATTTATATGATTATGCTGTATTTATTTCGGGCGGGAAAAGTGAAAGGGCGTGAACGGAAATCAAGGTTCGTGTCTGTCAACTGGAAATGGAAAACCATTTATGTATACCATATTAATAATGGCAACTCTTCACATTAACCCATTAACCACAAAAATGTACACAATTAATAGTCGTTTTTAATACATCAATTTGTTTCTAACACATCCTAAAAAGAATAATAATATGAAAAATAGGGAACGTTTTACTAAAAATTTGTGAATTATAGCCATGTTCCGTCCAATGAGATTCAATAACAGTTTATGCAAATTTCACTTCATGGTGAACCTTGTCCTGTGATTGGTGGATAAATTCTAGGAATTTAAACCCAAAAGGATTAAACCAAAGAGTGTAGAGGATGAGATTATTAGTTTTGCAATGCGAATCTGTAAAGAACACCGACACACGGTGTGCTGCAAGGGAACCCACTAGTCCATTATTGCTTGATATAGCGACCGTTGACCTACCACAAGTGATAAGCGAACAAATAGTAGGTACATACAACTAATAATGTACGCGGACGACATGGCTTTGGTAGTACGCAATAATATAAATGAATGGGCAAAACGAAACAAATTTAAAATTAGTGGATGTAAAACCCAAATGATGACATTCCAGAAAGTTGGAAGAAGATCGCGAAATGAAGAAATAACCATGGATGGGGAAGCTATTCCAATAACAAGAAACTAAACATATTTGGGACTAACTTTGCAGACTAAAGGGAGAACCTACACGGAACATATATCCGATAGAACTACAGCAGCAATAAAAGCAATGTGTACAGTACCAAATCTGCGAAAACTGCCAATAAAGACAGCAATGGGAATCTTTAAAGCAAAGATAAGCCCAATAATCACACATGCTTTCGAAATAATCTGGAAAAAATTGAAAAAAAAAACGTCTTAGAAATATAGAACAAGTAAAAGCTAGGTACCTCAAATTAATTCCAGGGCTCCCGAAAAACACACCTTCAAGATTAGCATGTGAGTTGAGCGGAGGATTTTTCATTTTAGAGATAATCAGAATTAATCACTCTTACACAGTCAACTCCCAACACGTAATTCAAGAAAGAAAAAAGAAAGAAAGAATCTGGCAAGCTGTAAGCTATACAGAGACTGGACAGAAGCAAATAAATATTTACAACTTCTGGCTACGAGGTTGGCAATGCATGGATTCCACCACAAGATCTGTATGAACAGCAAGTACGAAGAACCAGACGAGAACTGCGTGTGTAGCCTATGTGACCTGAGATGTGATATGTATCATATCCAAGTGTGCAAGAATAGAACAGAATCCATAAAGCATTATTGTGGTACACTGTGAAGAAACGTAGACATACACATGTGTGTGCAATTTCTCTTTAATAATAATGCGAATCTAAAAGATGAAAGCACAGGACTAAAGCTTACCAATCTACTAGCGCTATTGCAGGTTGACGTTATCCCTTGTACAGTATCTAGGTGGAATCCAAAAACATTCGAGGTGTGCATATTGCAGAATATGAGTACATCATATTGAGCAGATATATTCGTTGTTTGATATGTGAAGTTAAGGTAGAACATATTACATATTTTCCCTTAATTTTAGGAATGAGATCGCACTCGTAGAGATTTAGATAAGGAAGTGGTAAATCACTTCGCAGCCCCTGCGATTGAGCAATTTTTTTTAATTAACGTCCTCCAGCATTGTCATATCGGATAACGACTGAAATTATGCTCAGATCAGCACAGAATACACAGAGCTAGGAGTTACCAAACATTCATATTTCGGGATAACGGAAAACCTCGGAAAAAACATCCAGATAACTCGTTCTGACCGAGATTCTAACTCGGGACCTTTCGAACGTGAGGCAGACACGCTACCACATACGATACAGAAGGGCACATGCTTTCCTTTCTTTTTGTTTTGTTTCCTTAGAGCTGCTAACAGATTATTTTGCATAAATGTAGTACTGTGCAGTAATATGTCTTTGAGGAACGCTATGCTGTATAGAACATCGTACCAATCGTAGGCAATGATCAACACCGCTTTTACATTGGTTGCGATCTGTCAAACTCTACTTTTCGCAGTCATCCGTTATGACGCCCCTCGTCTGATTGACTTGTGGACAGTAGTTTATAAGCTTTGGCTCAGGTCACGTCAATAGTAATGATCCAGTAGAAAGAGCTGCTATTGCGTTCATGGCATTGTTGGAACTACATCATATCTCAACCATATTTGATTTTCGGTCAAATCATATGGAATCTATCATGAGAAGATTTTCCGGAATTTCAACCATTCCTTCGGGATTTTAAAAATGAATGAATGTGTAGTGTTTAACGCCCGCTTTTACTACATACGGCACCGCAGGCGGTTCGGGATTTTAAGCATAGTCAAACACGTCATTCCGCATCGTTGGCCAATTATTATCGAATCGTGGCGTTGCGATCCCTCAGAACACACTAACGTTCTGTACATCTTCCCTTACTGCAGACAGATCAAGTCGATGTCCCACATTTCACCGTCTTTCTTGGAAGGCTTTTTCCCACCTTGCTGCGTTATGGTAAAGTAATGCATTTTCACTGCAGGGCTCTCGTAATCCTTCGAAACACTGTGTTACACTGTGACCTCTACCGCAATCAATTTTGAAACATTTTCTCTGATCTCGCCTCGAAATCAGTGCGATAGACGCGACAGTACTACTCGAAGGAAACCGCTTTATTTGCCCATGGCTGTTGGCAGGCTATGGTCACCTGAAATTGTTGCCGCATGCCCACATTCAACAGCGTCTAACCGCAGATGGCATTACGTGGGATAGAGATTTTGTAGGGTGACTTTTTGGGATTTTAGGTTGGAGGGTAAAAAGAAGAAACATGTTTCCGCTCTAAACCAATTGTTTTTCCAGAATGCAGAACCGACTGCACTCTGGTGGGAGTGTTAAAACTACATTATTGCTATTATTATTTAGTTGTTCCATGGAATGTGCCGTGCGAGTTGTTTTTCTGCAGGGGGATGTGCATTTAACATATCTCTAGTATAAATTCATTTGCCCTGCTGTATTTTACATCATTGCTGTCGCAATTAAAAACTCAACCCACGTATTAACCTTTTGAATTCATAATGTGACTCCTGGAAGTAAGGCACCTTGAAAAGGCTATTTTCTCAGATGAATGACATTTGGAATGCAGAAAAGTCCAGCATGAAAGTGACAACAGTGGCGGCAGTTTTAATGTGTAAAGTGAACTTCGTAGAACTATGTATTGAAATATATTAAAAACTGAAAATTGATATTACTATGCTTGAAAAAAAATTAATTCTGTCAGAAGTACAGTTGTTTCCAGCTAAGTCAAACATCGAGCAATATTGACAGGTATATCATTGCAAGGTCATTAGCTTCTTATTGGACGATGATGCTTCACATATAATATGCATTAGCAACATCTACTTTTAATTATTGTATATTTATTTGCTTGTGTTTTAAATAACGTCCTCCAACGTAATTATATCGAACAAAGAATGAAATGATTAACAGATGTTTAAATGAACCCAGAGTATATATATATATATATATATATATATATATATATATATATATATATATAGCTTAGAGTTAGACTTGTCCGACATTCATACTTCAGGATAAGGAAACCTTCGGAAAAAAGCCTTATACAGATAGCTCACCCTGACCGAGATTCGAACTCGGGAACTCTTGAATGCGAGGCAGACAGGTCGGCATAACCATACTACAAAGGATGGACCTGTGTGTGTGTGTGTGCGCGCGCGCATGCCTGCTTGGTTGTGCGAATGACATAGAAATGAGGGAGGGAGCCTGCCCTGGTAAGAGGCTTTGAGGTTATGGTCGTCTCACAAATTACGTATTCACTCAAGCATACTAGAAAGTTTGCAAAATTCATTTTTAAAATCTGGTAAAGTACCTTTCTTCTTTTTCTTCTTTATTGACATGGCAAACAACTTGTGAGCTGGCTTTTCGTCCTAAATAATCAAAGGTGCTCTTAATAGACGTCATCCAGTACAAACTGAAATCAAAATGGGCGTATTTATGGGTACTCTATAAATGCTGTGATTCTCAACGCACCTTTTCATATTGGACGTGAAAGATCACTTAATTTTGCTCAGAGGCTTCTTTATCTAGCTTGAAGCTATTTTATATGCACGGGATCACTGCTTTGCTTCCCTTCAAGAGGAAGCCACGATAAGGGTATTTACAGCTACCTTCTCCGCTTGACTTGAACCTGCGACTTCGGAACCAGAAGCTAGAATGATACATCTAAACCGATTGAAGCCCTCATTGTTTAGCGCATTCCAATTTTGATTTAAAAACACTTTGCGATTCCCCTTTTGCGGAACCTAGGTAACGGACCGCTCTCTTCGTAAAATCCACGGAGTATGCCTGTGGATTAGGCAATGCCACCGGTATGCCATGGCTTTAACACGTAATACACAAAGCTGATTACGACAACAAAGGTCTGTGATTTTGTAAATATGCTACATATCTGAATTAAAAACAATTGACATTATTTTAAAAATCATTACATGTAGATTCTCTATGGTGGAATTCTCTTGGAGTTCGCAGGGGTACCTTTTTCATTATTCTTATAATTTTCTGTTGAATCTTAAATACCTGAGATACTTTTGGAGATGAAACCTATAGTGGTATGGCATAAGAAATATGGGTTTGTACATAGCCAAAATATACAGATCGCAAAACATCAGGCGTAACAACATTACTAAGTATTCTAAATGCGTAGCATAAACGAGTGAGCTTATGTGTTCATTTTTCAATATGAGTGTTCCAAGAAAGACTTCAGTCAATCCAAACACCAAGAAACTTTGTTTCACTTACTTTTTGGATTACTGAGTTATTCATAAAAATGTTCAGTGGATTTTGTGTTACCTGGTGGTTAATATTTAGTTGAAGTTTGTTCTTTACTAGCCAGTCTTGCAATGCCTTATTTGATTCATTTACTACAGATTGAAGTTCAGCTACACACCTGCTTTTAAAAATCATATTTGTATCATCTGCAAATAACACTGTTTTTGCTTGTGTTAAACTAGAGGGTAAATCGTTTACATACGTATTGCCTATCAAAAACAAATATTTTAATAACAGTTCGATACGCTATTTTGTCCATTTTCATAAAAACACTCACACCAACTCACTCAAACGGCTGTTACATAACAACTGAGCGTCCAAAATGGCAGAAACTTTGGTGAGTAATTGTCAACAGATGAACAAAGAAATATAATTAGCTTTTATTTACGAGTGCCGCCATCTTTATGTTGAGATCGGAAATTTTTCAGACCATCCTCGTAGAGCAGTAGGCCTTGTCAATTAATAGACTTTTAGCGTTTTGCTAAAACATGTGGTGTGTTTAGAGTCTCTGATGTTATTAGACAATTATTGAAGAGTGTGAGTGAGTGAGTGAGTGAGTGAGTGAGTGAGTGTGTGGTGTTTTAGGGCCCGTCGACAGCAAGGTCATTTGGGCCCGAAGTCAAGACTAAAACCTAAAAGCTACACAAATTAGGCTAAAAAGGTAAAATAAAATAAAATCACTCAACTATTAAAAGTACATAAAAAAGCCCATCCCAAGACTAACAATTTAAAATCTCTAAAATTAACAAATTTAAAATATAAGTAATACATGTTTATAAAAAACAATTTTGGCAACAAACCGCAGTGCCTTTACCACGGCCACTGGGTCGTCCCCTAAAACTCCCAGCAAGTTAGTCCCCAAGCCTATTGACTGGCGAACGCGGGCGTACTGCAGGCAATCAAGAAATACGTGCCGCACCGTGAGGCGTACTGCACACGGAGCACACACAGGGGCCGGTTTCCCTCTCAAGAGATGGCCATGAGTCGCTCGTGTGTGCCCAATTCTCAAACGGGTGAGTATCACCTCGGCCCGCCGGTTATCCCTGCAGGAAGTTGGCCAGGGTTGTACGCTCTCCTTTATAGCCCGGAGTTGTGTGCCTTCCAAAGCTGTCCAGGATTGCTGCCAAGCAGATAGGAGCTGGCGACGGAAAAAACGTTGCACATCCTGGTATGGCACCGTAGTTGTTAAACTCCGGGGCAAACGGCAAGCGGACTTAGCAGCCGCGTCCGCCTCCTCGTTCCCGGAAATGCCCACATGGCCTGGGGTCCAAGTAAAAACAAAATAGTATCCTCGACCGAGCATTTGCGAGATCTGGGCCTATATTTTTAAAACGGAGTGAGCGGCAGTGTGCTGTTGCAAGGCCTGAAGAGCACTTAGAGAGTCAGTGCGAACAATAAACGAGCCAGGGGCTAACTTGCAAATAAAAAGGAGCAAATAGTAGATGGCATACAGCTCTGCTGAGAAGACCGAAGTGGAGTCCAGAAGTCGAAATTTATGAGCCTCACCGTTAATGAAGAACGCGCAACCCGTAGTGCTACCTAACTGAGAACCGTCCGTAAAGACCGGAACATAGTTAGGGTAACGGCCCAGTAGTTCGGCAAAAAGTTGTTGGAACACTGAATGTGGAGTAGCGAGTCTAGAGTTGCTGGAAAGAGCGAGATCGAACCGCGCACGATCGAGTTGCCACGCAGGATAAGGGCTGATGGACGACCTCTCCACGCGAGGCATTGTGAGGCCATGCGAATGTAGGAGATCCCGAAATCTTATTCCATTCAATTATTGAAGACAAGAAGTCAAAGAAGTCACGATCCTTTGCGTTAAAATATGGAAAAGAGGTCCAAAGTCCCTACGACTTTATTTTGGGTATAAATTTTGCAAAAAGAAAATGCCACATTATTTATACCTGTTATTTATTAAGCTACTAAACAGGTGTATAATTTCTGCAGGATTCTCCAGAGATATAATTATTATTTAACTAATGCAAGCACTCGGGATTATTACTTCTTAATTAACTGGCTACAGCTCATTAGTTATAACCTATATTTAACGATTTGTTTTTATGTATTCTGAATTATCGCTTCATTGGTCCCGGTTACTTTATTTAGCAGAGAAGTCATTATTCCCTACATAATGTTTCCTGTCTTCGGTTCCCTCTGTAACATAGATCTGACATAGAGATTTGCCTTTATTTTATGGCGATTGTTCTCAAACGTCCACTGAATATGTTATTTTTGTAAGGCAGATTGCTAGATGACATTCGCAACGATTCGTTATGTCAAGTGAAATCGGTTATTTGAAATATTTTTTCCAGCTATCATAAGGTAAAGGACCAACACTTCATTTTTCAAGGAATTATATGCATTTAATTTTCTATATTTATTTAAATTAAAAATTTATAAGAATAATTGAATAATTGTTTATGGGGAAAGGTGCAAGTGACAAAAAATACAATTTTCAGGTCTTTCATGGAAAAATTAATCTCATGTTATAAGTTGTGAAAAAATCTTATGATTGTACTTGACATTATTGACACATTGCCAGGGCTTTTACAGTAATATTTGTCAAAGGACTTGACGGTTCACAGAAAATAAGTTCAGTATAAGATTTAATTAATATGAGAAGTTACTATGTTTGATACGGTTGCAAGATAATTAATAAATAAGTGTGTTTTATTTAAATAGTAAGCGTTTCAGCAGTCTATTAAACGCAGCTGCTTTTGTCAATAAAGCTAACACAATTGTTTCCTTGTATCTATTTATTTTATACAATAAACTGCAACCTGTCAAATTAATTACCCCCAGCAGAATCATATGAGGAAAAAAGTATATGTTTACAGGTTTAAAAATAAACAACTTTTGAGAAGTTTTTCAATTTCCTTAAACTGTTTGACGCTTACATTTTTTCGCACATATTATGTGCACATATTCCTCAATTATACATACTTTTTCGGGGAATTGTTTGGATGTTGACAATTTTATTGCCTTTCTGGCAGTGCCTCTTGTGGAATCTAGGTGGTACTAAAGTAATGTCAGTGGAATTCATGATCAATTTTTCGACCCCCAACGAATATTTCTTTTGAACAGAACAGAAATATGTAAATGTAACTTTTACCTTGTGAGACATGCATTTAAACTAAAATATATCAGCCTAGCTCTGTATTATGTCCATTGATGTCCTTTGAAATAAAGCCGAATAAGATTGCCGGAACAGCGGTAACCCATTGATCATCTTGAAATGAAGCGCACCCGCTCTCGATTCGACGTTCTGTTTATTGTGGTGCTGCAAAGGAGGAACACATGCAGCGGTTAATGTTGGTTCCGTTTTTCATAAATTAAACGGTTTCGATTTAAAGTGCATACCGAAAACTGCCAAATTCTGTAAAATCATTTTCGGATGATTATATATTATGAAATAGTTAAGAAACGTGTAGTATGTGGTTCTTGTGATCGCATTTACATTCGTACTTTGCTTTAGATAACTAGTGCAATTTTGCCGTTGCTATCGTTTCCCTCCAAAGGAACTTGAGTAGCTTAAAGAATGCCATTGCTGCGTAGAAAGCCATTCGTGAGGAAGAAACCTTTCCCAGATTTGAGAGATGATGAAGAAGTGTTTTACTGTGAAGTAACCAACGAAATATTCAGAGATTACGAGTAAGTGGGTTACATTTGACAAGTTCATTATGCAGGCACAATGGCACCTGGTAAAATTGAGCTGTACGTTGGCACGTAATAAGCATGAGGTTTTTAGAAAGATCTGGTACTTTTGGGGTAAAGTAAAAGAACTGTTTTTGTTGACTGTTTGTTTATGTATGTGACAGCTTTATTTTCTGCATCATTGACTTCTTTGAAAGTACTTAATGTCCTTGCAGCTTATATAAATCATGCTGCAAACAAACGGCAGCCTTTGAGGAAGAGAGATTTGTCTATCATTGATTGAATAATGATAAATGCATTGTATTGGTTAAAATCACTAACACTAGCAGACCACACATATGCTGTAGCTACTAAATGTTTCATGTGAGAATGAATAATCTTATGAATAAAAAACAAAACCAGTGTTAACTAAAATTAAAACTTCTACATATACTAATATTTGAATAGAAATATTTCAGTGAAATGTGGTTTGGTAAACTTTTGACAGAAATATTTCTAATCTGAGTACCAGAGATTTTGCAGCCTGTAAGATGTTAGAAATATTCTAAAACGTAAGCTACCATGTTGCCAACAACTTAGGAGAACATAATATGGAAATTTTTAGCATTGCAAGAAAATATTACACATAAGTGACATTTCGTATTCCTAAGTTCTTAATTCTACTGCATCCATCATATTTTTATTTTTTCATTTTATTTTTATCCTCATGGAGGTTACAACCACCAGGACTGACAAGTGTGTGCCTGGTGTCGAAGAGTGGAGGAACTCCGGATCCCTGGGAATATCCATGATGTAGGATCAGCCGGATATTGTATATGACTTAGACGTTTAGCTATGGCCTTGTGGCTGATGCAAATATATCTGAGATTAGTTTGTTTATTTCTCTTGCTGTAATATTTTATATCCTGCTTCTAAAGTAACATCCTTTTTTTTTTTCCGGGGCAATAAATATTAAATATATTACCACATTAAACAAAACAATTATACCTTCAATAAGTAAACCTATATCAATATAATTGTGACCATACAAGAACCCACACAATAAAGTATTGTAGGAACATTGGCATTACTTACAATTTAAGTACATTGTACACTGTAAATGGGGAGTACCAGTGTTACTTTTCATTGTACCAAGAATTTTGCTGATTAACTGCATGATAGACATTTTACAGAGTCAATGATAGAACCTGGTATGAGGGTGAAAAAGTAGATAAAAGGAAACATATGAAACAATTGGTTGATGAATAGGAGGAAGATGGAGAACTCCAAGAAAACCTGTTCAAATGCTGCTTTTTTAGACTTTGATTTCTGTTAAATTTCTTATTCTGTACTCACTATGGATTTGTATTGCTGTAGGCATCAAAGTAACAGTTTTCTGCAATCACACTTAAAACTTCTCAATTTTGCTGTTTATGTATATTGTTTAGAGTCACATGTAGCTAGTATAAATGTAAAATGTTACCTCTGTTTTGTACTAATATATTTATTATTTTATGTATTTATAGAGAGTTCTGTCAGCGTGTAATATTATGCAACTCCTTGGTGTGGTCGTGCGCTTTAACAGGAAAGCCACAGTTAACTTTTCAAGAGGCTTTACTTAGTGAGCAGGTTGCATTGAATTCCATCAAGGACTTTCCAAGGAAGGTTTGTTATATGTTTGCTTTGTGTGATAATATTTAACATTCCTGTCATGGCTGTAATGAGAAAATTAATATTTTTAATAAAGTTGTTTCTTTGTGCTCTTTTCTTACATAAAAAAATGGGCATGTAGATTTAAAATTAAACTAATGATGTATACAAGATTTCCTGAAAGGTGGAGTTTTATGACAACTTTTGGATATTTTTTACTTCATATCACTACAGAAAATCCAGCTTCCTTTCACATTGTTCCTGCCGAAGATGGAGACTCCCTCAAGCTCTTCTGAGTTGAGAGTCCTAAGCTACAAAGCATAATCAAGAGAGAAATTGTAAAAAATGGAAGCTAATAGTGAAGCAATACAAATATTACAATAAAATATAATAATTTGTTTCACACTTCACTTATCTTTTTAAGAAAATTTTAAATTCTTCACAGAACTCAGGAGATGGTTCCACAATATACACTTGCATCATCAGTCACTTTTTTTATTTTCGCTATCATTATTTTCATCATTGTTAGTGATAGATTATTTTTGTATTTATTACCAAACTCTGAAAGTAAAACAAACTTATTGACAAGAGTCAATTTCAAAATTTATTATGCAATTTCTATTTTTAAGATAAATATTTTCTCCCAAACCATTAAATCTGTCAGTCTATTTAATTGCTTTAATAATTTAACTTGAAAAGATTGGCAATGTATTAAAAACTTTTGACATTTTTAAAAAAATGGTTCGGTTCCAAAAATTTTCACGAGCATTTATTAGTTGATTTTGTTAAACTTACTAATTTTTATTTATTCATTCTTCCTCTGATCATTGTACATAATCTGGGATACATCAGGGGAAAGAACAAAAAGATGTGCAATAATTAAGGACGAATACAATAAGCCAGTTATACACAATTAAAGGATGTAATATAAAAATTAAAAGAACACAGAACATGCAAAGAATTGAGTAAAATATTTTCAGTTTTAATGGTCAGTTTTTTCAACAAACTTCTGGTTTAGTAATGGATAATCCACTCTCACCTTTTCTTGCTGATCTTTTTATGAGCTTTCTTGAAATTTTAGTCACTAAAGCATGCCCTTTAATCTTTAAAACTTGGTATAGATATGCAGATGACATTTCTGCTATTGTTCGTGATAAACACGTAAGTGATGTATAAAGACTAAAATTGAGTCATACCTTTTAAAACTTGTAACTTCACTCACATCCTTTTACAAAATCAGGAACGTTTTCGAAACTGTTGCAGTCTCATCATCAGCTGATTAGCGACTCATCACAGTTGGTTCATAAGTGATGCTTTAGAACTTCTAAATCTACGAGTTAAAGCAATAAAGTTTATGTTAAAAATTGAAATAATGGTTGCCTTCCTACTCTAGATTTAAAGAGGATGATTATAAACTTAATTTTGGCATTTTAAGGAAATATACTCATATTGATACTTGTATAAGAAATAAAAGTTTCAACCCTTTTTCACATAAATTTGTTTTTAACAGTTTAATTTACAGGTTAATAAATATACCCCTTAAATGAAGAGAAATTTAATAGAGAATATAAACACTTTATTAATACTGCTTTAATGGTTTTAATAAAGGCTTTATATATAAAGAGATTGGAAAATTTAAATATAAAAAACATATGTAAATGATAGAATCAATCTGAAAAGTTCAATGCCATGGCCGGGATTTGAACCACGGATCTCCTGGTTTCCGTCCAGTCGCCCTTACCCATTGAGCCACCATAGCCAACTTGCCGTCCTGACATATTCTCCATTTGACTTGTATATTTCCCCGATAAACCACTAGGGGCTCTCGCATTCGAGATACACCGTTTGTGGCGACTTACTATCGTAAGTACTTGAATCCCAGGCTTCATCATTTAACTCTTAATTATTTTAGTTAATTGATGGAAATTATGGATTTCTTCACACTAGCTTTATACAGGCTAAGGTATTGGATAGATAGAATCAACCTGAAAAATTCAATGGATGGAAACCAGGAGATCCGTGGTTCAAATCCCGGCCATGTCATTGAACTTTTCAGGTTGATTCTATCTATCCAATACTTAGCCTGTATACGGCTAGTGGAAGAAATGAATAATTTCCATCCATTAACTAAAATATGTAAATGGTCTTTCCACCCTTAATAAAATAAAAACTGATTATAATTTGAAAAAAATGTACTTGCCATCCTTGGGCTAATAAATAACTACAAAACGTTTCTGAAGAATTTGCTATAACTTTGGTTCCTTAAAATAATTATGGTTTAAAAAGTTTACCAAATTTTTCAAAAAAAAAAGATGAAATTTCCGATAAAAGTCTGGCATTTATCAATTTCTCTAGATTGTGACCAGGTTTATATTGGAAGGACCAAACGTAATTTAGAAACCAGAGTAAAAAAAAAAATAATTTAGTAATATGAAGTATAAACAGATTGATAAATCAGCCATGTCATTTAACCATGAAGTATATCAATAAGTTAAATTATTAAAGCAATTAAGTGGAATGCTAGATTTAATGGTTTTGGAGAAAATATTTATCTAAAAAAACATAAATTACATAATGAATTTTGAAATTGATTCTGTCAATAAGTTTCTTTTACTTTCAGAGTTTGGTAATAAACAGAAGAATAATGTATCACTTAGCAGCTGTAACAATATAAAATATAGAAAACTGAGGATGCAAGTAAATATTTGCGAAACTAGTCTCCTGAGTTCTGTGAAGAATTTACCAATTTCCATAAGAGAAAATTGAAGTTTGTAACGAATTATTATATTTTATTGTAATTGTCAAGAGATGTTTATTTATTGTATTGTATTTATTTCATCCTTTGGAACATAATACATATGTTATAGGACACGTCAGTTCAAGATACAACGATAAATATAAAAAGTTACATAAGACTAAAAACTGTAACAGATACAGGATCCAAGTCTAAAGTAGAAAAAGCAAATAAATATAAACTATATAAAGACCATAGAGAAATGCTATATAAAAGTAATTGTTCACAAATGTGGAGTTTACTCTACTTCATGATTTAATTCAATTTAATTTATTTTGTCCTTTTGATTGATATCAGACACGTCATAGTATAAAAGTTACATTAATGGTCAGTCATTATTTACAATCACTTAAAAGTAATTAACATTTAAAAACTCATTTACAGAATAAAATGAATGTTGCAGTAAAAAGAGTTTTACTCCCTTTTTAAAATGTATAAGGCTCTTCATTTGTTTAATATTTTCTGGTAGCCTGAATATTTTCTGGTATTAGAAGAGTAATGAAGCTGTTGTAGAGAAAGTTATGACAGAGTGGAACCTTAGGCTCTGTGTAGCGCAATTCCAGTGATTTGGAAATTTGGGTGTTATTTAAGGTCATTAAAATATACAGTAAACCGTTCTGCACAAGAGAATTGAGAATTGCTGGGAAAATTGTGTAATTAGAACATCATTTGTTCTTAAATAGCATATCTTGTAAAAAGTTTCTTGATCAGTTGCCTAAGCGCAGCAGCAGAAATCCTAGTGATTTCTTTCATGATGTTCTCATTAAGTTCCTGTAGTGTAAAAGAGTTAGAAAGATACACATTGCCTTTCAAACAATCGCAAAAATAAAAATCAGCTGTTAGATTGGGGGATCAGTGGGCCTCAAGTCAGAGTGTATAATTCTATCATGAAATACCTCTTATTTTATTTAATGATTTGGTAGCCATATGTGCTGCTGTGGAAACTTGGGGGAAACAACCCTAAGAATTTTTTTTTCTGCTAAGCCATTAAAAATGACCTTAGAATGAGTTTCTGATATGGTTACAATATGTGCCACCTGTTTGAATTCAGGTCTGTGTTTATATCATCTACTATAAGATAAAGAGTTAAGTGATCCTCTGACAACACAATTTTCCTGGTAACTCTCAGTTCTCACATGTAGTGGAGAGAGCTCATGGAGTGGGTTACTATATGCTTTACAGTAGAACTTTTTACGGAACTTAGTGAACATGATGTCCATAGATATAACCGAGGTTGCTTTGTCTTTAAAGAGGTGATTCCAGAGACTGTGTGGAAGTCTGTTATGAGTTTCGAGTCATCTGATGTAGACATTTATGGCTTGTCAAATAATATCTATGCTAAAAAAGTAATTGAATGCATTTTGCATCCATTAATGGTTTGTCTTAAGAAATGTCTCTTAGAAGGAATTTTTCCAAATATTTTGAAGCTTTCAAGGGTTGTGCCTATGTTAAAAAATGGAGATATAAATTGTGTATCAAGCTATTGTCTGAACTCATTAGTCCCAATTTTCTCAAAAGTATTAGAAATGCTTATGTATATTCAGCTCTATACTTATCTAGAAGAAGCTAAGTGAAGTACAGTTTGATTTTAGGAAAGGCAGGTCAAGAGTAGATGCTATAGTTTCTCTTGTTAAACAGATATAAAGCTGCCTTTGAATCTAAAGCTGTAGCTCAAGTCACTTTTTGTGATCTGAGCAAAGCTTTTGATTGCGTGGACCATACACATCTGATAACTAAACTAAAATATTATGTCATTGGGGACACTGCATTAAAACTCTTTCAGTCATACCTAGTAAGTCGCAAATAAATTGTGTGTGTCGGAAGTCAGAGATCTAACATAGCTGAACTAAAATATGGGGTTCTACAGGGTTCTATTCTTGGGTCACATTTATTTATTTTAATGATTAATGACTTGCCTTTTTTTGTGAACTCACAGTATAATATGCAGATGATACTACCTTTTAAAATACCAGCCCTGATTTTGTAAACCTAAATACACTAGTAAAAGATACCATAAATATTAAAAGCAGAAGCATTATTAACAGTGAAGTATTCTTCATTTTTGAGTTTGACTTTAGTCACTATGTTTACACTCAAACTTCACTTACTTGTATAATTGAAACGTTTTCAAGATCATTCGATCTCATCCTCAGCATCCTCCAAAAAAAAAGATATCTTGTCACAAGCAGATGTATGGTTTCGAGCTTATGGTTTTCTGCTAAATGAAAAGAAATGCAGCATACGTAAAATGTGAAGCTATTAACAGTGAAGCAAACAAATATATATATAAATATAACAATTTGTAACTTAAAACTTCACATATAAGAAATGAGGATAATTCTTATAAATTCTCCAGCATCACGATTTCATGTAAACTTATACACATCTTCAGCCAAAAACAAAGCCGTCGTCATCGTTACGAATGCTGGATGTTGATATGTTCTTGTTAGTACTACCAAATCTGAAAATAAAACAAATTTAAAAACAGACTGCCGGTATTTCAAAATTCATTATGCGATGTTTGTCTTTTAAAATAAATATCTTTTCCCAAACCATTAAATCTATCAGACCATTTAATTGTTTTAATAATTTAACTTCTGGATTTATTTCATGGTTAAATGAGCAAAAATGATCTGCTACGGTCGATTTATCAGTTTGTTTATACTTAATATTACGAAAATGTTCTTTCATTCTGGTTTCTAAATTATGTTTTGTCTTTCCGATATAAACTTTATCACAGTCGAAACAATTACACTGATAAATACCAGAATAAGAATTATCATCATTTCTTATAAGATAAGTGAAGTTTAAGTTACAAATTGTTATATTTGTATATAAAATGCAGCAGCTCATGTTTAGTTTAAGGGATATACTGTATCTAATATGTCTATAGAAGTGAAGTTTTTAGCTATAATGGTGGATGACAAACTTGTATTGCAAAGAAAAAGATTATCCGAGTCAGTCGAGTTGGCACACTGCAAGCCACTCTTCATTAAATTGAGAATAATGAGTATAGTAAACTTGTATATTAATACTGTACTCATGCAAATCTTGCAGTTGTTTCACCATTGGCTTTCTTTCTACCACCTTTTCCGTCTGCTTCCACACAGGTGTGCATGGGGCTAAAGGGTGATTTCACTGCATTGAGTTGAGGCTGCCTGTTTTGTGTGATCACATGCTATAAAATAAAATATTCTATAAAGTAAGGGATGGTGGTTTTAGGCTCTTGAAGAGAGATCTTTATCAATGCTTCTGTGGTAAGCAGATGCATTTTTTAACTTCTATCATTGTTTTCTTCGCAATGGTATGCAGTAAAAAGTTGCTGCAACTTTCTATTAACTCTTTCTCTAGTCAATAATATGCAGCCAATCAGTTTTACTCAACAGCCTTTGAATGGAGAATATGTCAAGCTATAAGAAATAGCATGACTTTCTTTATGATTTTAAAATTAGACTTAATCATTGCAAAGCTGAAAATGCTAAAAATATAGCAAGGTAGCTTCCCAGTTCTATATCAATGAAGTATCACAAGTCTGTTTGTGTATAAATCCCAATAGCAATTTCTTCTTCCTCCCTCTTTTTCCCCTACTAGCAAGCTGCATTGCTCTGTTTACAATGTAATGTAACGATGCCAGGATCATATCAGTGCTGCTGATGTGCCAGAATTTTGTTCTGCAGGAGTTGTTTTAGATGCCATGTAAAACTGATTGAGACTGTCGCTGTTAGGCACACTTAAGAGACATTGGTCTGGGCTGGTTTGAACCTATGACCATAAGTTCAGCAAGTCAGGACCTAAACAATCCTCCAAACTGACCTTAAGCTTGAAGTTGTTACTAGCATTAATGTTGTTTATTAGAAAGGTGTACAAAGATCAATAAAGACTTCTAATGTTTGATCAAAATCTTGTATTGTGTAGAATATAAATATTGTCAATATAAAATCCAACATATTTTACTGAAAACTTTAGTATTTAAAATAAGTGTGTAATTTGGATGAGTGGAGACAGATTGAAAAATTCAACACCATAGCCAGGATTTGAACCATGGATCTCCCGCTCTCCGTGTGGTTTCTCTAAACCACTGAGCTACTATGGCCAACGTGCTGACGTGACATTAAATTCTCCAACTGACTCATCTATAATTTAATAGGTCTATAATAGTTTTACTTCCTCTACCATTTAGCTATAAGTATTCTACATCAGTAAAAAACTATTCAGTATAGAGGTAATGCATTTTTAGCTCCATGGAACTCCCCCCAACCCAAGTCCTTTTTTATTTTGTAGAGAAGTCTTTGTATCCATCAGTAAAAAGAAAAACAATTTAAAAATGAAAATATACAAATACTAAATTACACACTTGCTAAATACTGTATTAAGCACGTAGAAAATATTATACAAATATAACAATTTGTAACAAAATCTTCACTTAAGTTAACAAAATGATGTCAATTCTTCTTTCTAATTGAAATCTATTTCATGAACTCTTGTCCGTTTCTTCAGTCAAAGACAACCACAGGAGAAAACAAATTTGTTGTTAAGGAAGTTACTATGTTATGTTTTTTCAGTATTACCAAAATCTGAGAAGGAAACCAAGAGTTCATGAAATCAATTTCAATTAGAAAGAAGAATTGACATCATTTCGTCAAATTAAGTGAAGTTTTTGTTACAATTTGTTATATTTGTATAATATCCATTGCTTCACTGTAGCTAGCTTCATTTTCTATGTGATGTAGAAAATACTTTCAAGAAAATTTCCATATCCCAAATAAAATTTACAGAAAAATAAATTATCTTTTATTCTTAAAATGGTTCTTTTCTAATATAATAGAACGTGACAAATTAAATGAAATATTCTCCTTACTAACTTGAGGTTTGTGTAATTGTGAATAACTAGAGAACTACAAGAGAGAGCCAAAAACTTACAGTAGCAAAAAATGTAAACCTCAATGAAATATACACTTCACGCCTATTTTACTTCATATTGCAGAAGTATTTTATTGTCGCTGAACAGTTTAATGCTGTTTAGGAATAATTTATATTATCAAGCAGTTATTGTGTGATTTAGAATCATTCCTAAACAAAACTGTATTGTGAATCAAAGTATAAACTTGAAAGAAGCGTAGGGACAGTGAAGCACAAATTAGTGAGTGAAGCAATGTGTCAATATCTTCTCGATTCACTTTTGTACTGTATTGTGAATACCAAATCACTTACATGAATACAAAAGTGAATTACACATTTAGGCAAATCTTCCTTCTTTTAATTAATTTTTGGTCTTTAATCGCTAATTTGTACTTGATATTACAAAAGTTTTCTACTGTTGACATTTATGTTTGCAGTTGATTGTTCCTGTCTTGTATCTGGCAACACTGACTGGAAGAACTTCATTTCTTGAGCTTTCGGAAGATGTGTTCTCATTTGCAAGGGAAAGATACTTTGTTGGAGAAACTATAGATTGCTGTTTTGATGAGGATGATTGGTATGTTATTATTTTGGAGTACTTTATAAATAATCATGTTTTAATTCAGCATTTGGTACCACATCTTTAACAGCTGCATTATATACAGAGATTTCACATGAACTGATTGCATGTGTAGATGCACAATATGTTAAATGCTTAATTTATGAAATTCAGGTATTAAAAAATATAAAGGGCTGAAAAAATCACTAGTAGGTTCGAAAATGATTGCTTAAACTGAAGACATTAGCAAGCTGCAAAACTTGGACAGAAATAAAATAGGTCAGGTGTTACAATACCATAGGTTGTCAGGTTAGCATTGGAGAGCGAGGAATAAGTCAAAACAAAATGATATAATTGTAATGCAACATTCAATGCCACTTTTCATTAAATTGAGAATACTGAGTGTAGTTAATATCCTGTACTCATTTATATAAAGGAAAATTTATCTACCCATCAATATAGACAGGATGTACATAGTTATAATACTAGAAATAACAATTTAATAGATATACCACATCACAGATTATCCAAATCACAAAATGGCTTTGAAGTATTGGGTATAAAGTTGTATAACACCTTACCAGCCGATTTAATTCAATTACCTCATAACAGATTTAAAGACAGACTTTTTAACAGATTGCTTGCTAACCCATATTATTCTACACAAATAAAAATATTTAGTAAATATTCTCCACTTATCTTAAGAAGCTGATGACAATACTTCTATTATGTTTTTGCGAAATTAATTCCGTGAGCATTTGCCCACATCTTCAGTCAACACACTTCGTTGTGTGTTGATGTGATGTCTTCATTTACTATAGTAAACATTTGTTTTTTCAAAAGTGATCTGGGTTAATGAGGTTCAACTGTAATTTGGTAAGTGGAGCAATATGAATGCTTGATGTCAGTCACCAATAATTTAAAATATTTGCTTCACTATGTGCAGGTTCCAAAGATTCTTTTGTATTGTTTTAAAAAGAAGTGAAACAATGTTTTATCTGTAAAATAAGACTAATACAAAATTGTGTTACAGGTGTGAGTGCCGCATCCTGCAAGTTGTTCCTCCTGAAGAAGGTGAAATTGTGGACTATTTGATGCAGTCCAGGTACTTTGAATAAATTTACTTATACTAGCATAATATCTACACTCACCAAACTCATCTTAAAGATTGTGATGGTTCCAAGGTTTCACAATATATTTATATATGTACTTACAGTGTATTGTAGTGTAGCATACCTCTATGATGAAATGGCTTAGTTTTGGAACCATTTAAAAAGTACTCGAAGTTAGTGCACACTTGGAGGACTATTTTGGAACTGTATAAATGCATCTGTGGTTATATTTTGGAATGGTTCCTTTCTTGCAGTATTGCAAAATAATAGTTATTTTTTTACCTCTAGATTACCAGTTGAAAAATAAAGTAACTTGTTTTCTAATTTATACTAGTAGAGTTTTATTGATCCTGTAAATTGTAAAGAGCACTAGTAGTTTCAATAGTAAAGGACATGTCAAATAAAGGGTTAGTATGTAGAATAAAACTTTGTGATGTATAGTAAAACTTCAACACTATAAATAAAGCTTTTGTGGCTAAATTACATGTGATTATTCATAACATGTTTCACCATTTAAAAATTCCTCTTTTGTGTAGAAACATGACATACTATCCCCACACCTTACAGATGGGAAAATTTCTTGTTGATTCTGCATTCTGACAATTGAATATCACTGTTTTAACTTACTTCCTCTACCTGGACAATTATGCACTGGGCTTATGTGCACAACTTTTAATTGAAGGTGTTGAATGTGTAGCATAATTGGATTGAATTGTAATTAAACTGTTATCCTACAGCTGTGATGAATCGGAAGTTCCGCAGATAATCCCAGCTGTGCTTTATCAGTATGAAGTGGAACGTCTCGAAAATTCAGAGGATGACATCAGTGTGGTTGAAATTGTGAAAGCTAGTCAGCTAAAGAGACGCAAAGGTCTATACACAAGGGAAAAGAGCAGATTGTTTCTAAAACAATTAGTTGAACAGGATAGCAATCGGGTATGGCGTGTGAAGGTAAGCTACATCCTTAAAGATTGATTCCTTAGAACCGAACTTAATGATATTTCAGGTTAATCAACATTTTCTGTTTAATTAAGGACTTGAAAACTCGCAAATATCACACATATTTGAGTTACTATATGTTACAGTGTTCTTTTGTTTCTCATATATCGCAAGCTAATTAATAATGTGCGCTTAAATCAAATTGGGTTCTCAGAGTGGAACAATTATTATAGTTAGCTCTCGTTGGTATCGTCTGCTGTAAAATCCATATTTCAGAGGATTTCTTCTATTCTTTCTGATTGCAAACTTAAAGTTATAATTCCTCGACTTTACGATACAGTGATTAACAAAGTACTTACTGATTAAGTTACAAGTAAATATTGTATTAGAATCTTATCCATTTGGAACAAAATCTCTAGTTTAAATGGACTGATTTAATGTTTTTGTATACCTTATAAATCTGTTTGTCTACAATAATTTTTTTGTTGTGACATTTTCATTTTGAATTTAGTGTTAGGCAAATTTAAATGAAGAATTTTGGGATAAATATATTAACCGCTTCACCGATGGCCATTTAAATCCTTCAGGGGCTGGAAACAGATACCCAATAAACAGAACAAGATATTTAAATTGTTAAATGCTGTAAAAATGCATCATAAATACAATTCCATATCTTCCGTATTTATTAAGTTATTTAAATGCAAAAACAACTGGTTTAAAACCCATTAAATACAGTATACATCTACAGTAACAAACAGTAGACTACATTAATAATTCGTTGAAATTTCACTTCTTTTTGTCACTGTAGCAAAAGCCATTCTTTTTGCCAAACGCGCCTAATATTTGAATCATTTTGTTTCGTGTGTACACGAACGAATGTATGTATGTATAGCTACGCAAACGACTTCTCTGGTTCAAGGTTTTAGCTTTTAGTATATTTATGCTATACAAAGCGATAATCATACGAGTATATGCTGCGTTACACACACACGCTGGAAAGAAAACTCCCTGTCAGCATCTGTTATTACAGATCAGTTATTACAAAGTTTCTGGTAGCCTTATTCAGTTGTTTTCGCTCAGTATTTGTTATTTATACTCTCTCTGTGTTCAGAGTGATTTCTTATAGCTATCAAGAGCTAAATGAATGGCACATTTGAAATTGTTAAATTTCAGTGTAACCATGGCTTATCCCCGTAATGTAGCAAATAAATTAGCTTGCATATGATGTATACAGGCTTCCGATATTACTGTAGAAAATCTGGAAGATTTGTTGTACGATTATGAAGGAGATCTTTAGTACTTACGTAGCAGTGACGTGTGCTGGTCTACAGATGGCATGTTAGCTACTCCATTGTTTGGGAAAATGGCGGGTCAAATATGGGTGATGCGGATCAGCTATTACTAGCTATCCCTCTTTACGAAAAATAGTTAAATGGTAAAAAAAAGTATTTTTATACCACTGAATGTAACCATGCACAATTGTTTAGTAATTTTCAGAGCTGTAAATTCATGCAAGACATTTACCTACCTGTACTTGAGCGTATAAATAGCTCGTAACCTAATTGAGTATTATAATACTCAGAGGCCTCTTTATACCGGGGGGTAAGAAATTCACCACGACATCACCCCTCATACTTGAGAGAAAACACTTTCCTAAAAGGATACCACCCACAACCAAAAAAGTCGCAACCATTTTGAAAATGTCTAGTGCGTTGCGAAAAAGAAGTTCGCAAGGAAACCAATATCATTTGGTGTGAATCTGCAGATGTGTCCTTGGGTGTTTATCCAGGTTTGGAGGTGTACAGTTAAAAAAGAATCCTTTAAGGGTACGTTTACATCCCTTATATGACTAATTTAAATTTATTGTAAAATAGGAAGATTAAAATAATTGGCGTTAAATGAGCATTAAATGCATGTATGTGCAGGACGTCTATACACGTCCATATCTGTTTGGCGCATTTTAACTTGGATGTCATATGACGTCCATATCGGTGAAAGGGTTAAGCATTTAGTTTTAAGCATTGGCATATTTTAAGCACTATCCCAAGCTGGATCTGTCCTCAGGCAAGGTTGAACAATATCCCCAACTTTACAAGTCACAGCACACTACCTCTTTCTCCATTATATTTGTCCTTAATCAGGTCTATTCATTCTTTACAATTAGATCCCATTATTGTAGTAAATGTTACTGAGATTAAATTTGGAGGGGGGTGGTGGTTTGATTAATGACACTAAACAAAACTTACTTTTAAATTTCCCGAAACATATTCCTTCATTGTCAACCGGACATCCGCAATGACATCGGTTGACAATGGATGTAACTGACCTGTGGCATAACAGCCCTAGTGGGCCAAGGCCTGCTAATCTGACTGCCGGCCTCATGCCCACATACACAAGGTAGAGATGGGCGATCATCCAACAGATACTGGGAGGAGATGTGGTCAGCATCTCGCACCCCCAGCTGGAAAGTTGGCTTTTGCAACCAGGGTTCACTATCTCCATAGCTTCTCAATTTCCTCACGAGGCTGAGTGGGCACCGGTCCTATACCTGGGACTTAAAATCCACACCCTAAGGAACCAAAGCATGATACCTTAGGCCACTACGCTACGATGCAGGACACAAGTGTATGCACCAACTATAAATATTACCAACACAAACAAAATGGCTAAAGCAACTTTCACAACATCTAAAAAAACATTTCTTAAATTTGTTTGATAACACTGCTAATTTATCACTTGCACTCTCAGAGAAATCATAATTCACTTCTATCACAGTTGCAAACCGCCACTGCTGTTTTCACTGTCAGTCAGGCAACTGATTTTAGCATGAAAAAGGTCTACTCGGTGACAGTCATTTACTGCTGGAAGTTAGTACAATCCATTTTCCTCATAATCATCTTTATTTGTCAGAGACCAGAATACATCCAGAAATGACATTGTCATAATTACAATACTAAAATATATAAAACAATAATCACCTATGTGGCTATAGATTACATTTAAACCACAGAGTAATGTCAACAGTACTATCCATAAATTCATTAATTGAATAAAAGGGCCTATTTAATAGCCAGTTGTGAATACATACTTTTAGTCTATTTATTGGGACAACTCTTGCTGCCTCAGGTAGTTTGTTGAACATGTTAATACCATTATAAAAACAAGTGTTTGCGCTAAGAGTTAATCTGCATCTCGGATAGCCTAATTTATTCTTATTACTTGTGTTGAAATTATGGTGATCAGTCCTGAGAGAATATTGGTTAATATTTGTTCTGATATAAATTAGAGATCTGTATATAAATAGACTACACGGTCATAATCTTCAATTTAATAAATAGTGGTTTACATGGTTCTTTGCTATTTTTTATTTAAAAGTAGAGAAGCAAAAACAGACAAGAAATATACAAAGTTAAAAAATTTAACTGTATATAATATGTTGGTGCAAACTTTAACAGAGATAAACCATATACAAGTACTAGTAATTAGCATGTTCATTTGTTTTTATTTCAGGCTTCTGCCATTCAAAGGTACAAGATTAACCAGTTTAAATTTGAACAGATATTTGGTGGTGATCCCCCTGAGTTTGTAATGTCTAAGAAGGTCATGAAACTCAATCAACAATCACCTAAAAAGGATATTAAAACTGTTAACCATTTTGTAAAGAAAGAAAAAAGACAGGAAACAATTCAGAAGTATTTTAGATCCCCTGGAAAGAATGAGCTGAAATCTCCAAAAAAGTCTACAGGTCCACAATCTAAATCAAGTACAAATTTTCCCCCTTCCAAGAAGGATGTACCAAAAAGGATTGGAAGACCGCCAGGAAGGAAAAATTTGACGCCGATGGAAAGATATGCTAAGACACTAAAAGGATCTCCTCCGAAATCTCCACAAAAACAGGACTTTGCAAAGAAACTAAAGGATAAATACAAACATGCAGAGAATCTGAAGAAACAAGATGTAACTAAAAGGCTCATTGAAAATCACAAGAAAAATTCTATGAAGCAAGGAAAATATGAAAGGTTAGTATTAGATGCATTAACTTAGAGCTTGAAGTCAGGATAGTAATTATATTTATTGTAGAAAATCAAAGTGATATGTTTACCTAGAATGACTACCCTTTCATTATATTGATGTGTAGTTTTATTACCAATTATGTATATATATTTTAATATTTTACACCTTATCTTAAAAGTTGATAGCCAGGATGTGAAGTGGTTTGTTAGTAGCATGTGTGGCCATTTTAGAAACATTGATGTTAAAACTGTTTACTTGGGTTGAGTAGCTGTTCAAGTTACTTGAACAAGTAATTGGAAGTAAGGAACTTTACAGTTATAATAAATGTTTTGTAACAGAGTTCTCCTATTTTGTATAATCTTAATTATAATATGTGTTTGGAGGAATTTAGTAACAGTGATGTCAAAATTAATCGCAAAAACTATTTGTAGTTGGTTTATGGATACTCATCACTTACTTTTTTATATTATTGACAGACTGGTTTCAAAGGCAATTGCCTTCATTTTCAGTCTCTTTCCAACTGTTGAGATTGAATTGCCCTTGAAACTAGTCCCTCAATAATATAAAAAAGTGACGAGTATCAGTAAACCAACTACAAATAGTTTTTGCATATAATTGTAATATTCATATTGCTTCACTATCAGTGATTGCAGTTTTTACGTACTACTTAATATTAACCGCTTCGCCGATGGCCATTTAAACCCTGCACGGCCGGGAACGGATACCCAATAAACAGAACAAGACATTTAAATTGTTAAATGCTGCAAAAAGTCTTCATAAATAAATATTCGTATCTTCCGTATTTTCTAAGTTATTTCAGGGAAACAAAAACTGGTTAAAAGCCCATTAAAAGCTGTATGCATCTGCGGTATCATTAAAATAGAGACTATATTAATAAAGCGATGAAATTTCATTAATTTGTATCACGTAAAGAAAGCCATTCTTTGCGTCGAACGCGCCTAATTCTGAGTACTTTTGTTTTACAAGCTATATGTGTATATCAGCTGAATAAACGAAGTGTTGGGTTCAAGGTTTCTAGGTTTCAGTTCATGCTAACACGTAATAATAACTGTTTATATTGCGTTATACACCCTGGAAGGAAACTCCGTCAGCATCCCTCTAATTGCACAACGGAAGTTTATGTTAGCTGACCTAACTTCTTTCTTCGCTCAGTTGACATTGTAATTTAGATTGCATCAGAGTTCCAAGCAATTTCTTTAGCTAAATCACAGTTGAAATAGTTTTCTCAGTGCTAATCATGGCTTCAACTAGTAATGTTGCAAATCAATTAGCTAGTGTAGGACGAGTGCGGGCTTCTGATATTACATCAGAAAATGTGGAAGACTTTTTGCTGTTAGACAGTGATTTGGACATTGATGGCGAGTTTTCAGATTTTGAGGGGGGTGTTGAGGATATAGGTAGCAGTGAGGAGGAAAATGACTCATTTCCGACAGGTGTTCGTGAAGAATCAACATTATGGAGGTGTCAAAATAACTCTAACACTAATAGACATACGTTCACGAGCACAACCTCTGGTGTACAACCGCATACTCAACTAACTTCTGACAGCCAACCAATTGACATTTTCACAAAATTTTTTACTACTGACTTACTGTCTCTCATTGTTTCGGAAACAAATGTATATGCGAGTAGGGTGAAGGAAGACCTGATTTCTAAAGGCAATTTAGGACCTAAGAGTAGATTGCAGAAGTGGACAGAAGTAACAATGAATGAGATTTACAGACTACTTGGTCTAATTATGCTCATGGGTGTTATTCGTAAACCTACGCTAGACATGTACTGGTCTACAGACGACATGCTAGCTACCCCATTTTTTGGGAAATGCATGTCAAATAACAGGTTTACTTCCATTTTGCGCTTCCTTCATTTCACCTGCACAGAAAATGTGAATGATAAACTATCCAAAATCAGACCAGTTTTTGATTACATTATTTCAAAATTCAAAGAAAATTATGTGCCTAGTGAAAAGATCACTGTTGATGAAAGCTTGATGCTTTGGAAGGGCCGTTTAGGTTGGAAACAATACATCAAAACAAAGAGGGCCAGATTTGGCATAAAGAGTTTTGATGTATGTGAAAGTAAAACAGGATATCTTTACAATAGCTGCATATACACTGGCCAAGGGACTGATAACACCGGAGACAAAGATTTGGGGTTATCTGGTTCCATAGTAATGCACCTGATGGAATCTGTACTTGATCAGGGTAGGACTGTATATTTAGATAATTGGTACAGTTCCCCTAAATTATTCATGGCCTTACACAAAAGAAAAACAAATGCAATTGGAACAGTACGTTCAAATCGTATTGGTTTGCCAAAAGATGTGAATACGAAGGCTCTAAGAAGAGGAGAAATGCAGGTGCATCAGCTGCCACCCTTGACCTATGTTGCTTGGCAAGACAGGAGGGTTGTTACAGCATTATCCAATTGCAGCTCTAAAATTTTGATGATTGACACTGGAAAAATTGATGCTCGTAACAAAATGTCAATTTTCAAGCCCGATATTATCCAGGAATATAATATGCATATGGGTGGAGTGGATCTAGTAGATCAGGTATTACACGCATATCCCTCTTTGCGAAAAACAATCAAATGGTATAAAAAAGTATTTTTACACCAGCTAGATATAACCATATACAATTGTTTAGTAATTTGGAGAGCTCTAAACCCACGGAAGACAATGACGTACCTGGACTTTCGCATATCAATAGCTCGCAGCCTAATTGAGCAGTATAAAATTCAGAGACCTCTCCATACTGGGGGTAAAAAATCCATCACCCCAGCACCCCTCAGACTTGAAGGAAAACATTTTCCTAAAAGGATACCACCCACAGCAAAAAAGTCGCGTCCCTTCAGAAAATGTTTGGTGTGCCGCAAGAAAGGTGTCCGAAAGGAAACTAGTACGATTTGCCGTAAATGTGGAGATGTGCCCTTGTGTGTTTATCCATGTTTTGAGGTGTACCATTCAAGAAAAAACTTTTAAAGGTAAGCTTTTACTTCTTATAGAATTTATTTAAATTTACCGTAAAACATAAGGTTTAAAAGAATTATAATTAAATACGCATTAAATGCATGTATGCGCAGGACGTCTATACACGTCCATATCGGTTTGGGGCCTTTTAACTTGGACGTCATATGACGTCCATATCGGTGAAAGGGTTAAGGATATGTATGACTGAAATTTCATGAACATTTTCAAAAAATCACCTTTTCCTCTTTTTAGTCTATAATATAGTGTAAGCCTTCCTGAATTCAAGGAATGCTTAGACAGCATCTGCAAGTCATTTGAAAATTACTCAAATGCTAGTGTTAGATATGAATTCTATTTCTTTATCCTTGTTTTCTCGCTATTGAAAATTTCAGCTTTTTTCATCTTTTAAGATGCTGCCTGCATCACAGTTTTAGTGTTAGACTAATGAAACTTGCTACACGCGTTACTAGGTACACAATGAATAGACATTGTCCTGGGTTTTATTGTAAGATGCATTTAAGCACACTTTCTTCACTTCAAAACACAAACATTTCAAATTTTGGGTAGAAAAGCCATATTCATAGCTTTAAAAATTTATGGAGCCTAAAGTTCTTGTGACATAGAGAAACCTAGAAAAAATTCAAAAAACAGATGTATTTGGGAACCCGTTGTTAAAATATTAGCCCAAAATTTAAGTTATTTTGTCTCAAGGGACTTTTTAGGTTACGTAACCAAAAATAAATAAATTTGACCATTTTTCCAAACTATCAAAGTGAATTAAATTTAAAGGGAGTCAATTAATGACACTAAACAACACTTACTTTAATGGATAGAGTCAACATGAAAAATCCAATGCCATGGCCGGGATTTGAACCACGGATCTACTGGTTTCCGTCCAGTCGCTCTTAACCTTTGAGCTACCATGGCCAACGTGCCTTCCTGACATTGAATTCTCCAGTTGACTCTTATATTTCCCCGGTAGACCACTAGGGGCTCTCGCATCCGAGATACACCGTTCGTGGCGACTTACTATTGTAAGTACTTAAGACCCAGGCTTCATCATTTAACTCTTATTATTTTAGTTAATTGATGGAAATTAATCATTTCTCCACACTAGCCGTATATAGGCTAAGATATTTGATGGATAGAGTCAACATGAAAAATCCAATGCCATGGCCGGGATTTGAACCACGGATCTACTGGTTTCCGTCCAGTCGCTCTTAACCTTTGAGCTACCATGGCCAACGTGCCTTCCTGACATTGAATTCTCCAGTTGACTCGTATATTTCCCCGGTAGACCACTAGGGGCTCTCGCATCCGAGATACACCGTTCGTGGCGACTTACTATTGTAAGTACTTAAGACCCAGGCTTCATCATTTAACTCTTATTATTTTAGTTAATTGATGGAAATTAATCATTTCTCCACACTAGCCGTATATAGGCTAAGATATTTGATGGATAGAGTCAACATGAAAAATCCAATGCCATGGCCGGGATTTGAACCACGGATCTACTGGTTTCCGTCCAGTCGCTCTTAACCTTTGAGCTACCATGGCCAACGTGCCTTCCTGACATTGAATTCTCCAGTTGACTCGTATATTTCCCCGGTAGACCACTAGGGGCTCTCGCATCCGAGATACACCGTTCGTGGCGACTTACTATTGTAAGTACTTAGAGCCCCTAGTGGTCTACCGGGGAAATATACGAGTCAACTGGAGAATTCAATGTCAGGAAGGCACGTTGGCCATGGTAGCTCAAAGGTTAAGAGCGACTGGACGGAAACCAGTAGATCCGTGGTTCAAATCCCGGCCATGGCATTGGATTTTTCATGTTGACTCTATCCATCAAATATCTTAGCCTATATACGGCTAGTGTGGAGAAATGATTAATTTCCATCAATTAACTAAAATAATAAGAGAGAGCCCCTAGTGGTCTACCGGGGAAATATACGAGTCAACTGGAGAATTCAATGTCAGGAAGGCACGTTGGCCATGGTAGCTCAAAGGTTAAGAGCGACTGGACGGAAACCAGTAGATCCGTGGTTCAAATCCCGGCCATGGCATTGGATTTTTCATGTTGACTCTATCCATCAAATATCTTAGCCTATATACGGCTAGTGTGGAGAAATGATTAATTTCCATCAATTAACTAAAATAATAAGAGTTAAATGATGAAGCCTGGGTCTTAAGTACTTACAATAGTAAGTCGCCACGAACGGTGTATCTCGGATGCGAGAGCCCCTAGTGGTCTACCGGGGAAATATACGAGTCAACTGGAGAATTCAATGTCAGGAAGGCACGTTGGCCATGGTAGCTCAAAGGTTAAGAGCGACTGGACGGAAACCAGTAGATCCGTGGTTCAAATCCCGGCCATGGCATTGGATTTTTCATGTTGACTCTATCCATCAAATATCTTAGCCTATATACGGCTAGTGTGGAGAAATGATTAATTTCCATCAATTAACTAAAATAATAAGAGTTAAATGATGAAGCCTGGGTCTTAAGTACTTACAATAGTAAGTCGCCACGAACGGTGTATCTCGGATGCGAGAGCCCCTAGTGGTCTACCGGGGAAATATACGAGTCAACTGGAGAATTCAATGTCAGGAAGGCACGTTGGCCATGGTAGCTCAAAGGTTAAGAGCGACTGGACGGAAACCAGTAGATCCGTGGTTCAAATCCCGGCCATGGCATTGGATTTTTCATGTTGACTCTATCCATCAAATATCTTAGCCTATATACGGCTAGTGTGGAGAAATGATTAATTTCCATCAATTAACTAAAATAATAAGAGTTAAATGATGAAGCCTGGGTCTTAAGTACTTACAATAGTAAGTCGCCACGAACGGTGTATCTCGGATGCGAGAGCCCCTAGTGGTCTACCGGGGAAATATACGAGTCAACTGGAGAATTCAATGTCAGGAAGGCACGTTGGCCATGGTAGCTCAAAGGTTAAGAGCGACTGGACGGAAACCAGTAGATCCGTGGTTCAAATCCCGGCCATGGCATTGGATTTTTCATGTTGACTCTATCCATCAAATATCTTAGCCTATATACGGCTAGTGTGGAGAAATGATTAATTTCCATCAATTAACTAAAATAATAAGAGTTAAATGATGAAGCCTGGGTCTTAAGTACTTACAATAGTAAGTCGCCACGAACGGTGTATCTCGGATGCGAGAGCCCCTAGTGGTCTACCGGGGAAATATACGAGTCAACTGGAGAATTCAATGTCAGGAAGGCACGTTGGCCATGGTAGCTCAAAGGTTAAGAGCGACTGGACGGAAACCAGTAGATCCGTGGTTCAAATCCCGGCCATGGCATTGGATTTTTCATGTTGACTCTATCCATCAAATATCTTAGCCTATATACGGCTAGTGTGGAGAAATGATTAATTTCCATCAATTAACTAAAATAATAAGAGTTAAATGATGAAGCCTGGGTCTTAAGTACTTACAATAGTAAGTCGCCACGAACGGTGTATCTCGGATGCGAGAGCCCCTAGTGGTCTACCGGGGAAATATACGAGTCAACTGGAGAATTCAATGTCAGGAAGGCACGTTGGCCATGGTAGCTCAAAGGTTAAGAGCGACTGGACGGAAACCAGTAGATCCGTGGTTCAAATCCCGGCCATGGCATTGGATTTTTCATGTTGACTCTATCCATCAAATATCTTAGCCTATATACGGCTAGTGTGGAGAAATGATTAATTTCCATCAATTAACTAAAATAATAAGAGTTAAATGATGAAGCCTGGGTCTTAAGTACTTACAATAGTAAGTCGCCACGAACGGTGTATCTCGGATGCGAGAGCCCCTAGTGGTCTACCGGGGAAATATACGAGTCAACTGGAGAATTCAATGTCAGGAAGGCACGTTGGCCATGGTAGCTCAAAGGTTAAGAGCGACTGGACGGAAACCAGTAGATCCGTGGTTCAAATCCCGGCCATGGCATTGGATTTTTCATGTTGACTCTATCCATCAAATATCTTAGCCTATATACGGCTAGTGTGGAGAAATGATTAATTTCCATCAATTAACTAAAATAATAAGAGTTAAATGATGAAGCCTGGGTCTTAAGTACTTACAATAGTAAGTCGCCACGAACGGTGTATCTCGGATGCGAGAGCCCCTAGTGGTCTACCGGGGAAATATACGAGTCAACTGGAGAATTCAATGTCAGGAAGGCACGTTGGCCATGGTAGCTCAAAGGTTAAGAGCGACTGGACGGAAACCAGTAGATCCGTGGTTCAAATCCCGGCCATGGCATTGGATTTTTCATGTTGACTCTATCCATCAAATATCTTAGCCTATATACGGCTAGTGTGGAGAAATGATTAATTTCCATCAATTAACTTACTTTAATATTTTTCCTGAACATGTTTCAGAGACTTTGCCTCCATCCTCAACCAGCCATCGACTGGTTCTCATTGGTGTAGTTGATGATATTTTGTCATAGGTCTCCTCTGGTGGCGGTTCAAGGAACTTGCTGAACAAATCATTCTGGGGGATGTCGAAATTGAATACTTTGTTCCTATTTTTTGAAATGAAGATTTGTGTTATTAATCGACTCCCTTTAAATTTAATTTATTATAACAACACTGTTTTCAACACTTCCAAGAAAGGAATTGTATCAAAGTGAAATTGACAAAATTTGGGCTGTATCATATTTGCATTGTTACATCTGTGGTACAAATCTTAAAAAGCTAGCGTTATTAGTTCAGGATTTCAAATTTTCAGTCACAGGTATCCTTAAAACAAGTATTGATCAATAGACCGAGTCAACATGAAAAATTCAATGCCATGGCTGGGACTCGAACCATGGACCCCCCCAGCCTCCGTCCAGTTGCTCCAACCCATTGAGCCACCATGGCCAATGTGCCGTAATTAATTGATGGAAATTAATCATTTCTTCACACTAGCCATATATAGGCTAAGGTGTTTGATAGAGTCAACATGGCCAATGTTGGCCATGGTGGTTCAATGGGTTGGAGCGACTGGACAGAGGCCGGTGGGTCCGTGGTTCGAGTCCCGGCCAGGCATTAAATTTTTCATGTTGACTCTGTCTATCAAAAACCTTAGCCTATATATGGCTAGTGTGAAGAAATGATTAATTTCCATCAATTAACTAAAGTATTGATCAAATAGTTGAATGAGTTACCAGGCAACAAAATAACTTCAAGAGCAATCAGTTTACATGTTGATGTACATTTCCCCTCTGTTGTACACCCGGTTTCCTCGTACTCCAAATTTTAACAATAGCACCTGCTTCTACTCTTTATATTTTATTTATTGGCTGCTAGACATCCAACTGCTGTTTTTAATGAGTTGGATTAGAAACACTAAATATCATTAACTAATTTAAGTTTGATTTATGAGTCACTATGTTTACACTCAAACTTCACTTTTTGTATAATTGAAACGTTGGCATTTGGTGACTGAGTCACCAAGCAGCTGAGGATGAGATCGAATGATCTTGAAAACGTTTCAATTATACAACAAGTAAGTGAAGTTTGAGTGTAAACATAGTGACTCATAAATCAAACTTAAATATGAAGAATACTTCACTGTTAATAATGCTTCTGCTTTTAATATTTATGATCATTAACTAAAATAAGTATTGGAACAAGCACAAACAAATTGAAAAATCCTTAGTAGCTTGTCCTTTTTGGTTTACCAATACTGAAATTATACCAAACATCAAATTTTTAAAGGTGCCAGTTTGCCAGCTGAACTAGATGTGTTTTTCTTCAATGGAGCTGATGGCAGATAGTCTGTTGTAGGTCCATCTTCTCCTTATTGCACAGTGGACAATTGGAGTATCAAGAAGTCCTATTTTATTCAGCTGTTTGCCCAGGTAGTCATGTCCCGTAGTTAGTCTGAATCTTGCTACAGCTGTTTTGTGTGGGGCGTTGGGGATGACTTCAAGATTGTTGATAAATGTGTCTGTTTTTTATCCTTTGCCATGAAGTATGATTGTCTGAAAATACCTCTGAACTTTTCTGTTATGACTTGCTTGATGGACGAAGAGGGTTTATGTTTTTCTTTTGCTTAATTGTGCAGTCTTTCTTTGCAAGCATGTGTACTGTCCCATTGCTTTCTATGCCACAGTGACCAGGTATCCATCGAAGACAGATATGTTTCTGTACTCGTTCTAGTTGTCTGATTTGTTGGCATTCTTTGATTTGCTACAAACTTCACTTGGCCCCACACATTCAAAGAATATCAAGAAAAGTGTACGTTTTCCAAATGGATATATTAACCAACTATATTAATGCCACAATATTTAAAATATATTGTAGATTATCATTAAGGTGAACATTATAAATAATTGAGGCATTGACATGCAAAAAGTTGTAACTTGCGAAAAATGTAAATTTTTGTCAGTTACTACCTTTCCCATGTCAATGCCTCAATTATTTTCAAGAACAAATTTCCTTCAGTTTCATGTTTTAGTAATTTCACTTTACTTTTAGCCAACTACTTCATTTGTTTGTGCTAATTACAATTTTAGATTTCAGCGAGGCCCCAATTTTACTATCACTACTTACAACATTCTGATATTTTAGGTTGACATTAGAAGAACGCAAGCAACTACTCAAAGCTGAAAGAAAAGAAAAGGCATTGGAGGAAAAACAAAGGAGGACTGAAGAAAAATTAAAAGCAAGAGCGAAACTGAAAGAGAAGAAAATGCAATTGGCACGGTTTATGAAGGAATGGAATCGTCAGCGTGAGGATCTGGAATGTGAAGATTTGAAGGTGAGAGATGCATTTGGACTTAGAGCAGTTAAGAATTTTAATACTGAAAATATATTGTTTACTGGAAGGGAGAATCAGAAGTTAAAAATTCTCTGCCATAGTCTGGATTTGAATCATGAATCTTCTGCTTTACTTGTGGTTGCACTACCACTGAGCTATCATGACAGCATGCTGGAATGGCATTAAATTCCTCAACTGTATTCCATTTTCCCAGTCAGTGCTATGGCATTGAATTTTTGAGTTCTGTCTCTGCCTTTCAAAGTTTTCCTACACACAGTAATCAATTATTATTGGTTACCTTCTAAATGGTAACAATAATTAAAACTTTAAAGCCCTAGATATAAATACTTACAATTTGTAAGTTGCTATGGGGATATGTGATCTTGAGATTTTCTCAGTCTACTGGGAAAAGATAAGTCAGTTGGAGAATTTAATATTCTACTGGCATGTTGCCATGATAGTTCAGTGGTTGGAGTGGAAGATCATTGGTTCAATCCTGACTATGACATTTAATTTTTCAGTTCTGATTCTACCTTTCAGAGTTTGCCTACTAATGGTTTGTGTGTCTTAGAATAAAATTTTCATTGATTGACTTTATAAATGGAAAATATTTACTGTTTTTTTCTCTTCTCTAGCAACTGCCTGTGCCAACACAAGTCCAGTGTGGTGTTCCAAATGAACATTTTGGAGATTTTATGATGATTCTGGAGTTTCTCAACACTTTTGCTGATGTCCTTTATACCAAAGACTTCTTCCCAGGTGGTGTAACTTTTGAAGCGGTTGAAAGGGCATTGTGCATTCCTGAAATTGCAGGTAAGTATACCAAAATACTTAAAGAACACAAATAATTACTTCATATAAAGTCTAATATAGCTGTAGCACAGTGTGGAGTATGTCAATACAATACAATGTTTATTAGCCACAGGAATTCATACAGAATTATAGGCATTGTCAATATAGTTACAGTATTTAACAACATTTACAGTTCATCAATGAGGTATTTACAATCTTAAGTTTCAAATAATTTACACAATTATACTTAATTTTAATGCTTTGGCCGGCTAAGATTCTTCATTGGTGAGTCTTCCAATCTCGGACACATGAAACAAGAATAGAAGTAGAATACATTAGTATAATTATGCACAACAAACTGATTAATTTATGCTTTACCTGATTTGTATTCTAGGTATTCATTTACTGAGTAAAACTGATTTTTTTTAAAGAAATTGTGAAGCTCTGTCTTAAACTTTTTTATAGAGGTTATGTTTTTTAATTGAGTTGGCAAGTGGTTGTATAGCTTTAAACCCATGCATCTGACGGAAGTCTCAAATAGTTTTGTTTTATGAATATAGGTGTGTAATTTGTTTTTATTACGTGTGTTATGGGTGTGTATTTTAGCATTTGTGACATAGTTCGCAGTATTAGTCTTCGTGTAGATCAGTAACTGTTTCAGTGGTCAGATATTTTGAATATATTAGTCCATAAATACCCAGCACAAATAAAACAGGCATTCGAGATTTAACTGAATCAAGCTTTAGTCGCATAAGAGCCGAAGATGCAAACGATGGTTTGCGAAACATGTCCTCAAAATAGGTACATAAGTGAAGCCGATGTGTAATAAATATGACTCATCTATAAATTAATAAAACAGGCATTGTTTAATGCAAGTTACAGAATCATCATTTTAAGTTAGAGCTTGAAGATATTAAAGTAAAAGAAATTTATGCCCACATTTTTTGGGAGTGTATAATGACTACGAGTATGGAGAAACAGAAAAATGCATTTAATGAATCAGCAAGATAAACTACATCATAATCTTCCTAATTGTAGCCCATAATTCTTTGCAGCAGTCTTAATTTGATAATTTTGAAAATTATATTTTGCTGCAGACTGTGTACCATTTTAATATTTTAACTTGTCCCGGCATGGGAGATCCTTTAAGTCACCAGTTTCACTTCTGTTTCATGGTATACTAATATAAATACTTCAGTATTACGTGAAAACTGTGTTATTAAATGTACTGTGGGAGAAACGAAAGTACTAAGGTTTAATATTTCTTCTGATAACTTACTCCACGTTGTTATGTTATCAGACTGTTCAACATTTTCAGAACTTGAAATGTTGTGGGGAGCCGGGGCGGGGAGGTAACCTTATTTATATGTAATAGTTTATACATAATTCATGGTTATACATGCTAAATTTCTGTGAAATACAATAGAATTATATGTAATTAAATGAGCATACAGTATACATTATCTTGAAAGAAACATGGAAAGCATTTTCCTTATCACTGCTGACAAATACACAATAGCATGACCCGCTATTGACCACAGAAACAAAAGACAATGATGTTGGCTTGTGTATATTTTTTGGTGCAAAATTGTCGTAGCAACAAATGAGACATAAATACAATTTTCAGTATTATTTGCTTACTGTTGAACAGTAGTTTTGTTTTTCATTCCTCAGGTTCTTTTAGTCAGTCATGGAGAAAAGAAAAAGGAAATGCTAATGCTACATCAGAAAGTATAATTCATATGAAAGATGGCATTTAATAGATACAAAACCCAATCCGTAATTGCTTCCGACTTACCCAGATACGAACTTGGGGCCCTCTTGAATGTGGGCTGTGTAGACACTACATCAGTGTCAAGTTCATTAATATATTTTGTAAAATGAATTGTATACTGTAATGCAAGAAAAGTGAAACAATTCAAATTAACTGAATACTTAAAAGCTGGACCAATTTCTAAACAATGTTTGCTTCATACATATCTTTATTGTTTGCTACGTTTTACACATGCGGGTCCACTGTATTACTTTTAAAAAATGATGCATTATTAAAATCTCATTTGTACGTAATTTTGACTTATAAGTAGTCTTTGTTCTTTCCCTTGATATACCATTAATCAGGTTCAACTGTATAACATTGTTATATTTATGGTATCGGATAATTGAACACAGTTCTGTTTAATCAGTTGGTTCCTGTAATCTCTGGTACATAGACATTCAAATAGGATATGCAAGGCATGTAATTTAAATATGATTAATGTGTTTAACAACTAATTTTTATGATGTCATAAGCTGAGTTTGTATTAAACTATGAGATGACTGTTATTACCTTTCTGTTTAAGAAGGCTACTATAGCTGCCCATAACAGAACAGAAGGTTTGAAATTAGTGCTGTATAAGAAAAAGAAGGGAGGTTTTCTTTGTTGTAATTGTAGATATTTCTCTTTTGCAGGACCACTTAGTGACATACTTCAACTCCTGCTGACAGCACTGTTTAACATGCAAGAGGAGGAAGATGATGAAATTCAGGCTACTGATGATAAAACAGCAGGTTTGTGCAGTATTTTATTAGTAGAATCTACCTGTACAGTTGTAATTAGTTAGTAAAATGTGTTTCTTTTTTGCATATTCAGTATAACCACTGTGATGCTGACTATAGTATGCGCAAAATAAGGCGACTGCTGGATTTACGGTGTGGTGCGGGCAGTTGTTTCTGCAGTGTGGTCAACCTTGAAAAACACAGTTAAGCAAAATAGCGTGTAAGATAAGTGAAGATATGACAAGTAACATTGCATCCTCTGAAAACATTCCTTCATTTTGCCCATGCCAGCTCAATTGCATTCAGATCACAGTTATATGGAGGTAGACGAATAATAATGTGTCCCCTTTCGAGGGCCATAACATCCACAAATGTTCGTACAAATATAAATCATTTTCAAGTAAATGCTGATGTACCACACTCATAACAAGGATAAACTGGCAATTCGAGCGCACCAAACGGCCGTTATGAAGGAAGCTTTAACTACAAAGGGATAATATTGTATAATAAACTTTCAAATTCACTTAAACAAGCTGCATCATTTAAACACTTTAAGAATAAGGTTAAGAAACTTTTGCATGACACTGTTTTTATATGGTTAATGAATTTTTAGAACTATAACCATGTAAATGAGCACTGGGAGCATAGTACATTCACAGACCTGTAATATTTATATTATGATATTTCTTTTAGTAAATTAGTCTATGCAAATACCACATGAAACCATAGAAAAGCTGCTTACTGTGTATATTGTATGTAATCAATTTGACTTTATGTATATACTGTATTTATACATTTTGACGTGCCTCATAATATGTATATGGTGCCAAGGACGAACTAAAATTCTAATTCTAACATACGATTGTTGTAAACTGGTTAGCTAATTAACCTCGAAACTGATCAAAATGAAATATTGAATTTGAATTTGAAAAAATATGGTGGACATGATAAAGCTTACCATATTAGCCACTAGATGTCAGTGTATAGCACATTTCAAATTTCAAAGTTGTCATTTATGTTTACGGAGTTAAACGAAACTAACTGAATGAGGACTTGGAGCCCAAATGCTCTTCTTATCGCGCGCATATAGTACATAACTATTTTTTTTTTCTTTTTCTGTAATTTATGTCCTCCAACATTTAGTCATATAGGACGATGATTGAAATGGGTGAAATGATGCTCAATGCCTCCGGGGTCCATGGAGCTTAGAGTTACCCGACATTCGTCTTTCAGGATAATGGAAAAACCCAGAAAAAACCTTATCCAGGTAACTCACCCTGACAGATTCGAACTCGGGACCTCTTGAACATCAGGCAGACATGCTACCACCACACTACGGAGGTGGGCACATAACTACTTGATTGCCCTATACTGATGCTCTCTTAGAGTGTGGTTGTGAAGCAACACAATCTTAAAACATATTGTTATACAAATAAAACAATTTGTAACAAAAATTTCACTTAAGAAAATGATGTTAATTCTTCTTTCTAATTGATATCAATTTCACGAACTCTTGTTTGCAGCTTCAGGCAAAGAAAACCACAGGAGAAAATATATTGTTACTCGTGACAGTTTCAAGCTGTCACTTCTTCTTCATCTTCTTTACCTTATTCGTAGTAGCACCACTTACAATGGTGTTAGGGGATTCTTGTTCCTCTATGCCTTAGGGTCGGCCTGAGGAATCAAAGCTTTGGATCTGATAGAGAACCAGGATAGCTGATCAGCCCAATGCCTGGTGTGAGGGTGAAGGAAGTGGATGATAGAATGAGGGCGAGATGAATGATAGGAAAGATGGTGGAATGCTGGTTGGGGAAACAGGAGGACCGGAGGAAATCCGCCCCAGTGCCATGTTGTCCACTATAAATCTCACTTTGCGGTTGTAGATGGGCTACCTTGGTGAGAGCCAAGCAGTCTAACCACTCAGCCACGGCACCGCCAAACTGTCACCAATCTGGTTCAGCCTTAGCTGAGGTGTCATTTATTTGACACTGTCAATTCATGAATGCGAACTAGTTCCAGATGTCACCATGTTTTCATTTTCTTTGTATTGCAATGAAATATGCACAATACCATCTTTTCTTCCAGTTGTTAACTCACTGGGGAGTCAAACAATAAGACATTTCTAATCCCTTGCAGCAAACTCGCTCAGAACAGCACTTTTCATTACAGTAGTAACAGTCTTGCTAGTTTGCTGACTTGCTCACTCGTGATTAACTTCATTAAAATAACTACCTAAGCAACGTCACTTGCTTTGAAGTTTTTACTGTGTTAGAGAAGGTGAAACTCTAAACGGTTTTGATTATCCTATAATAATGCTCATCTTACTACATAAAGTATCATTATTTGTAATAAAACTTCACTTTATCTTTTAAAGAAATTGATGACAATTTCAAAGGATTGATTGGAAACTAGTCTCACAAACTTTGTTTGTATCTACAGTCACTTTCTTTGTTGTCAACATTACAGTTGCTAGATATCACAGTATTTTTTAATGTATTACCAAGCTCTGAGAATGAAACAAATTTGACGACAGAATCAATTGGCAGTACTTCAAAATTCATTACACAGTCTATTTTTTTTTAAATAAATATTTTTTTCCCAAACTATTAAATCTATAGGACCATTTAACTGCTATAATAATTTAACTTCTGGATTTCTTTCATCATCTTTCAGTCTATTTATATCTATTATTTTGATGTTTGGTCTTTCCAATGTAAACCTGGTCACATTCTAAACAATTAAATTGATAAATGTCAGATTACTAAAATTAGGCAAGTGAGTCAACCTTGTATATATTTTTCTCCACTTACAAGTTTTTTATGAAGACTGGTTTCTGGGGACTTCTCCCCTATCGTCAGTTCTGTGGTTGACTGATGATGCATCCAGTGTCTGCATCTGGCTTGGTGTCGTGCTGCCATCTAATGTCCTGGTAAGTTTGATGACGTCATCTACCGCGGGAATTTCAAAATTCATCAAGAGGTCCTGTTTTTTCGTAATAAATATGTTTTCCCAAATCTGTAGTTCCAGAGGTTTCTTTGCCTGTTTGATCAGTTCTATTTCTTGTTTTATGTTGTGATTCTCAGACCAAAAGTGATGTGCTACGGCCGACTTGTCCATTTGTTTGAATTTAATATTTCTGAAGTGTTTTTTCATTCTTGTTCCTAGATTCCTTTTGGTCTTACCAATGTATATCTTGTCACAATCCTGGCAACTCATTTGGTGAATGCCTGATGATTGAGTTTTCGGTGTGCTATCAATTATCAGGCATTTACCAAATGAGTTGCCAGGATTGTGACAAGATATACATTGGTAAGACCAAAAGGAATCTAGGAACAAGAATGAAAGAACACTTCAGAAATATTAAATTCAAACAAATGGACAAGTCGGCCGTAGCACATCACTTTTGGTCTGAGAATCACAACATAAAACAAGAAATAGAACTGATCAAACAGGCAAAGAAACCTCTGGAACTACAGATTTGGGAAAACATATTTACTAGGAAAAAACAGGACCTCTTGATGAATTTTGAAATTCCCGCGGTAGATGACGTCATCAAACTTACCAGGACATTAGATGGCAGCACAACACCAAGCCAGATGCAGACATCGGATGCATCATCAGTCAACCACAGAACTGACGATAGGGGAGAAGTCCCCAGAAACTAGTCTTCATAAAAGACTTGTAAGTGGAGAAAAGTATATACAAGGTTGACTCACTTGCCTAATTTTAGTAACAATGGCACTCCACTTTCTGAAATACTTCTTTTTATTCTATAAAATGTCAGATTGTTTATTATTGGAAATTTTATCTCTTTAGAGAACTGCAGCAAATTTTTAATACTATATTTATTTTGAGGAACCAAAGTTATACCAAATTCATGTGAAAATATTTGTTAACCCAAGAATAGTAAGTAAATATTTTTAAAATTATAATAGTCTTTTATTTTTTTGAGGGTAGAAACATTTGTTTTGTTTATATTTAAATTTATTATTTTTTATTATTTTATTTTTGTTATTTTATTTTTTATTTTATTATTTATTTATTTAATTTTTATATTTAAGTTTTTATATGTAAAAAGATTGAAAAATTTAAATATAAAAAAGTGTAAATATTTCTACACTTAAAAAATAAAAGATTATGCTATTGAAAATTAGCAGGAAAATGCAAAAAGAAATGATTTTTGAAAGATCCCAGCTATGGTATTGAATTTTTCAGTTTTGATTCTACCTTTTAAAACTTTACCTATACATGGTTTGTGTGTATTAAAACAATGTCATGATTGCCCTTGTAAATGGAAAGTGATTCCTGTAACATCACTCTTCCTCCCCAAGTGTTTACAAAATGAAGGAAGGAATAGGGCTAATGTTAATGGAATGTTAGAACTGAGTAAGAGATGGTCACTGGGCTTGGCAAATGTGATTTAGTAGTTCTTTACCAATCATGTTCTTGGTTGTACTGGTTGCTTTAAATTTCAAGTTATATTTTGTACTTGTATCAAATTCCTAAAACAGTCTCTGTATAAAGATTGACTTATATTTGAGATTATCTTGTATTTGGAAAACCACAGTAACTGAGGTATGTACTTTACAGTTGGTATGGAGATAGATGAAGAGGCAGACCTGAAATCAGAAGCTGTAAGATTGGCAACAGCAGCAGCATCGTGGAGCCAGCTGTACCAAGGACAACCACTCAGTAAAGTGACACTGGATTCAGTAACAGTGACAGAGGTTCTGAGATTGCATCTTCTTGCTTCTGGAGGGAGAGCTGGTGAGATGAGTAGTAAGTGGAGGTAGGTGTACATGTAACTAGCAAAGTACATAATAGAATATCGTTATGAGAGGGGAAACCTGGATTTGCATAGATTATGTTATAATGATTTGCAGGTACCAACAGAGAGGTGGGTACACAAGTTTGGATGACCCTGGTCTCTTACTGAGGCTTGAAGAACCACATATATTCAGGGCACTTAGTGTTATGAATGTGTGTGAACTTCCATTAGGTAAGTAGTAACTTAATCTATCTTAACATGTATCGAGATTTAACTGTATTGGAACACCACAGTGAAGCGAAATAATTATTAATTTTTAGATGAGTCGTATTTATTACACATCAGCAGATGTGTAATAAATACGACTCATCTAAAAATTAATAATCTTAACATGTGCTGATTAGTTAGGGCCGGAGCTTTTGCATTTTGCCATAGGTGTACTGCACATGGATTGTACTGTTATTGCTTGCACATGTAAAAATTGCCTTACCGCAGCACAACTTACAAGCATCATAAACTATGCATTCTGAAATTGCACTTAAATGCTTATACATACTGCTATTTATGATATTGTCACAAAGTGCATTGCACTGGGTTACATTGTACGTTTGTAAATTATTTAATGTGAAATTTCAATGCCTATCACTGAAGCAGTTTTTAACCCTTTGCCCCACATATATTAGTATAGCATAGCAGTATTTGTCTTCGGATGCCCTCTTACGACATGCATCTTAACTTTCTTGAAGATAATCGTTTATTTCCATGTATGGAGGACCTGAGAAACACTGGGGTACATTGCCAACAGTTCTTCGTTATGTTCAGACTAAAAATAAGCAGTTGCATTTCCGGCTTCAGGTTGTCACTTTGCTAAGTAGTAATTCTGTAACTATAGCCATGAAATGTCACACAGGGCCTTCAGTGTATAAACAGTATATGCATAAACATACTGATTGCAGGTATACAAGCCTCTATTTAGGAAGAATTATGAATGAAAGCGAGTACTCCAAAGCGTCATAGTTGGCTGGCTCAGCGCAAGACAGTGATATAGTACAGACTGTTAGCAGCAGTTTAGTGGTGATTTTGATGTTAGCGATTCTTCAGTTCCGCAAAGCATTCCACAACTTAATGGTTCATGTTAGCTCTTTTTTACAGAAATTGAAATGTTTACATTCCCTTTAGGTATCTGCAACGATGTAGAAGTAGGATGTGAAGAAATTAAATACTTAGTCTTTTTCTACACAGCAAATTTTGCTTGTTATTGCATTGGAGACAAATATACGAAGCTTTCTCAGTTGAATAAATAAGAGAGACAGGGAGACACAAATGAGAGGGAAATTAGGGCATATTTGGGGATTTGTATGGGAATGGTATCAGATCTGTCCAAAACTGGAAAAAATTTTACAGATAATTTTTGTAACTCACGTTATAAAGCAGGCAATTTACATTCTGTCGTCCTGAAGTGCTTTCTTGGTGTTTTCATACAAATGACAAAGCTAAATCAAAATATTTGAAGCAATATAGGGAAAAATAGGGAATGAAAGCATGGGACATTGCGGCCAACAAAGATGGGTATTTTCTAGACTGTAAGGTGTATCCTGGGAAGAAAGAAAAATAAATACTGTTAGCTCATTCTAGGGGAGCCAGCTTTTTCTTTTTATATATTGAAACACTACTCAGATCAGTGGCATTTTATATATATAAATAAGTGTTAATTTGCATATATTCATTCTCCAGAACAAGAGTTTCATGGCAGTAAAAGAGGACTACAAATTAATATCTCAAATGAAAAACATGATGAGTACTAAATCAAGTTCCTAAACATACATAGGAGTATAATTTTGAATTTAAAAATATAATCATATTGTTCTAACTAGATCCAAATAAGTTTATTATTTGGTCACCTTTGTGTTAAATACCGTTTTTGCACTGAGCTCAAGCTCTGTCGATTCAAATGTAAATGCCTACAAAGGCAGTGGCCTGGCTAGAGGAAAACTTCTGAGTACCTGTGGAGGGACAAAGGGTTAAACAGTGAAAAACTTCTTTCAACATCACAGTCATGATATAAGAAGTGCAAATGTAAAGAATTCCACTCTGTCGTCTGGCACGTTTTCCTTCTTACTAATATTCAAACTTTCACATATAGCTTGATAACCACTATTCTTGTTTACAACTTCCTGGAATTTAGCTTTCACCTGTTTGATACCTGCCACAAGAAGTATATTAATTTGCAGTGTACTATGTTACATTATTTTTGATATTTACATTTAATTGCAGCTGTTTACACATTTGATGTCTGTGCTGTACATCTGATGTCGTACATACTCTGTGTGCAGCTAACCTGTATCGCATGCGAGTGCACATCCCTCCAGCCTTTTTTGATTAGACACAACATTATATAAGCACAGTATATATTACGGTTCATTCTCAATTGAAAGTCAGGGAAATAAAAAAGAAGTTCAGGAAATCTGATTGATATATGTCAAAACTTCACAGAAATAATATAAAAATTATTTGTGGTTGGTTTATTGACACTCGTCACTTACTTTTTCATATATTTATGAGAGACTAGTTTCAAAGGCCCTGGCCTCCATTTTCAATCTCTTCCCAACTTCACAGAAATAGCTGGTTTTTAGAAAAATGTCAGGAATATTTTCACATGAATTCACTTATTGTGGCTTTTGTAAACAGGAAAACAACAGTGGATTTAATAGAAGTGTTAAAATGGAATAGTTTTATTGATTTGCATGTATTTTGGGTTTACAAACATTTCATGTAGCTAGAACACCATGACAACAGATTTTTATATTGTTAATTTGAAAGTAATAGAACTTTTAGTATAGTAATTTATAAAGCATTTTTTCCCCAATTATATATCAAGAATTATTGAATGTACTTAATTGTTTATTCAAATAAAGAAAGTAATAAGAATTGGAAAGCATACCCTAAATTTGGAAACTAGATAATGGTTGGAGTATTTTAGATATTTGTTAATTAATTTGTATTTAATGATGCTGAATGTTACAGTACCACATTAAAAAATTTCTCAGTGTAGTCACAGAAATTCCAGAAAATCAGTCTATAAAAGTAGTATGAACCATGAAATTGAATGTTTATTTGTTCTTTTTGATCAATGATGTATATTTGGTATACATTTTATATTCACAGCATTACAGTTTTGTTCATTAAATTTGAGCTTCTCAATAGATAGTAGATAAGAAATATGATCTTGTATGAATTTGTAGAATAGATTGGATTTGACTTTGTTTTTTGCAGAGGATAAAGTAAAAATAGTAAGATGCCTGATAGATCAGATTTTGACATATGCTACTATAAGAGATGCAATAGACGAAAGAGGAGACAAAGTGAAGCAAATAAGGGCAGAGATTAGAGCAAATCAGCTGGCTGAAATGAAGAAGGAACGAGAAGCAGCAGCACTTAGGTAAATATTGCATTTGGTTTAACAGTATTGACTTTACCCTCTTACTAGAATATTTCAGCAGTAGATTTCACTTTTGGAACGAAAACCATGAGCTTGACCCAAATCCAAAATTAACTCCTTAACATAAAAGCCCAAGTAAACTTGTGTTTATAATTTTTCAAAAATGTTAAAACCCCTCTGGTGACTAGCTTTGCTACTGGAAATTAGTTTAAAACCCAAGTTCTCTCGTTACCTTGCAGTTTCTTAAAATTTCCATTAGATTTCGTGCTGAACTCACTCCTTTGATAGTTGTAAGTGTGCCAACAGATGTCTCTGATTCAGGCACTTGTTTCCTTCCATGTATTTTTCAATGTTACATGTCTTAGTTCCTAACAGCTATTGTATGTACGCATACAGTGCACGGTTCTGTGTGTTGTATAGAAATAGAGAGTGACAAAGATTACAATATTGAACTTGGTGGAATTGAAATTTCCAAAGAAAGCTATGAAAGTACTTCAGAAGAGGAAAGTGACTTTTCCAGCTCATCGGAAGGTGATATTGCAGCTGAGCAAATCATTGCAGAACACCAGAGGGAGAAATTTTCTCCAAAAGCAGTGGGCTGGCCATCAGCGAAAGGAAATCGTATGCAACTTGTTGGCTGACATTTTCCATCAATAATCCCGCCCAGTGAAAAGAAGAAAAATCCAATACAAATATGCAGAATGTGCAGCAGTGTGTGTGATGCTAGGTGCAAGAAGATACGAATGGAATCTAGATATATGTGCACTGACTGTAGCATATCTTTGTGTGGTGATCCTTGCTTATAGTTTTTCATACAGCAACAAACATATAAACAAAATAAATAATAAAGTATGACACTTAGGTTTATAACTCATTTTTGTGTTTTATGTTGCAGTATGTAATATAAACTTGTTTATATGTCTCAGAAACTATTTGTAGTTGAATTAACTTTAAAGAGAGTCGATTAATGACACTAAACAACACTTACTTTTAAATTTTTCCGGTACATGTTTCAGAGGCTTTGCCTCTATCCTCAGCTGGCCATCGACTAGTTCTCATTGGTGTAGTTGACAATATTTTGTCACAGGTCTCCTCTGGTGGCGGTTCAAGGAACTTGCTGAACAAATCTTTCTGGGGGATGTCGAAATTGAATACTTTGTTCCTATTTTTTGAAATGAAGATTTGTTCCCATGTGGATAGTTCTTGTTTTCCTGATGTATGTTTTAGTAGTTTTGGTTCTGGATTTATGTTGTGGTTTTTTTCCCAAAAATGTGTGGCAACTGCTGATTTTTCTAATTGTTTATATTTTATATTTCTAAAGTGTTCCTTTGCTCTTGTTTCTAAATTTCTTTTTGTTTTTCCAATATAAATTTGACTACAGTCATTGCATTCAATTTGATATATACCAGATTTTTTGTTAGATGGAATGGCATCTTTGATGTTTGAGCAAATTAGGTTTTTTAAGGAGAAATGGTTGACTGGTGCTACTTGAATGTTTTGTTTTTTGAAGACTTTTTTGAATTTATCAAAGACCCATGGATGGTAAGTGAATTTTTTGAAAATCATATTAGTTTCTGTAGATGAGAGACTTGTGGTTTCCTTTAGTAGCTTCTTCTTTTTTGCTAAGTTCACTTTTTTGTCCACTAATGATTTGGGAAAGTTATTTTTTTGTGCTATTTCAATTATTTTGTTGTATTCTGTTTTGTATTCTTCTGCTGTGAGAGGGATGTTTACCAGTCTCTGTGCTAAACTATTAAAGATTGCCTGTTTGTGGGATCTTGGGTTGTAGCCATTAGCTTTTATGTAGTTGTCTGTCTGTGTTGGTTTTCTGTAAATGCCAAAGTTTAGTCTGTTTTTATTCCTCATTATTTTTAGATCCAAAAATGGTAAATACTCATCTTTTTCTATTTCTACAGTGAATTTGATGCTTTTTTCTTGGATATTTAAAAGTTTTAGTGCATCACTGATGTGTGTTTTTGGTACTATTGCAAAGATGTCATCTACATATCGTTGCCAGAGTTTGAACATCCAAGGGAAACCTTTGTTGATCCTTATTTCTAATGCACTCATGTACAAATCAGCCCGGAAGGGTGATAGGGGGTTGCCCATTGCTAACCCTGAAGTTTGGTGGAAATATTTTGTTTGAAACTGGAAGAAATTTTGTTCTATGCATAATTTGGTTAGTTCAATGTAGTCTGAAATTTCAGGTGATGCCATTCCAAGTGATTTGAGCCGTTTTTCTATCAACGGTGGGAGTTGATTAACTGGTATGCTGGGAAAGAGTGATTTAACATCAAACTGAGACTAGTGTGTCCTCTTCTTTTAGCTCAGTATCCTTAATGTGTTCTATAAGTTCATAGGTGTTTTTGATGCTTAGGCTGTCGAATTTTGGAAATGAGTTGAATTTGTTTGTTAGCCACTTTGCAAGTTTGTATGTTGGTGAATTTATACTGCTAACTATAGGTCTCATTGTTATGGATGGTTTGTGTATTTTGGGTAAGCCATAAAGTCTAGGTAAGGTTGGGTTATCCGGTTTAACTGCATATTTGTTTGGTATTATGCTTGATTTTGCTATTGTTTTTTCAAATGACTGTATGCAAGTAATGCTAAACTATGTACACTATTATTTTTGTATTTCAGACTGAAGGAACGAAAGGAAGCAAAATTGAAATTGAAGGACCCAGCAGCTGCTGCAGCTCTGGCAACTGCTAACAGTCAGTCAGAAGGTTCCATGGAGGATGCTGAGGATGGGGAAGCTCGCCGCCAGAGATTGGATCGTGAGTCTTCTCGAAGAAAACAGGAGATGCAGAAGAAAATGAAGGAACTGAACCAAGCTGTGCTGGGATACCAGTTGCTTCCTCTGGGACAGGACCGTGCTCATCGTCGCTTCTGGATGTTTGGTTCCATTCCTGGACTTTTTGTGGAACATGATGAACGCTGGCCGGGTAATTGTTTGGCTAAGCCAACCCCATATGATCCCAAGTTGAGTGAGACAGACGATACACTGTCATATGTGCGTAGACTGTTTGAAGAGGAAACTGGTGGGAGTGGCAGTGACAAGGAGAATGAGGTTGGGAATGAGACTAGAAGAATAGCTTCTATGAGTACTAACAAAAAGCTTTTGGCAGAAAAGAACTTAGATGCCAAAGACAGAGTAGTTAGCATTAATCGTGTTTCTAGAACTAGTAGTGATGCTGGTGATAAGAACAATGTGGAAGACTTTGAGAAAACGGTGAAACAAGCTCTTGTGTGTACTGCAAACATTGAAACCTGTCCTGTTCATGGACAGTCAGATACTCGGACAAAGTGGGGATTTTACTATAAGGAAGAGGACATTGATAAGCTGATAAAGTGCTTAAACAAAAGGGGTATTCGTGAGGCAGATCTAAGACAAGTTCTAGAACAGGAACGCAGTAATATATTGCAAAACATACTTTCATGTCCTATATACAAGCTGGATCAGACACAGGTGAGTTTTTGCCATCTTTCCTAGGAGGGGGGGGGGGGGAACTGAATAAGCAGCAGCAAAAATAAAAAACTGAAAATATATGTGCTACAAAGGGAGGAGAAAGTAAAAATTAAAATATCATGAAACTAATTGAAAAAATATTTGTAGTCAGGTTTTTTTTTGTTTTTTTTTTTGACACTTTTGTTGCTTACAAAAAACTGGCTACAAATTACTGTTGTTGTTGTTGACTAATGACACTGGGGATTAGTTGATTTGCATCATTTTCCCCCTGGCTTCCCAATATAAAGCCTGTAGGTTCCCACTTTTGAGACCATTACATTTGTCCAAATGGTGTTTGTTCATGATGACATCCTCTTTACACATAGTACATTTGGGTGTAGGTATGCAGTGTATTTTATAAAGGTGTTCTGCAAGACAATCATGGCCAGTTTCCATTCTAAATAGGGCCACTGCAGTTTTTCTTGGTAGTTTTTGTATGTCAGTTTTGTCCCCAATGTTCTTATAATCCTTGTCTTTAGTTTATCTTCTTCATCAAGTATCTGCTGTCTTTTAAAATGTAGCTTAATGTTGTTTAATTGTTTATTAATTTCAGTTTGTCTTACGGGTTTTATATTTTGAATTGCACCTTTGTTTGCTAGTTGGTCAGCATGTTCATTACCTAAAAGTCCAACATGGGCTGGAATCCATTGCAGGGTAACATGGTTTCTTGATTCGACAGCTTTAATTAAACTACTTATTTCTTTGATGTTTCTTGTTGTTTTGTTTTTATAATTTACAATCCCATCTATGGCTGATTTTGAATCTGTTAAGACAACTATGTTTTGCTTTATGTACGGTCTGTACAGGACATTCTGCAGTGCTGCTTTTATGGCTGTTAGTTCTCTATCATAATGGTTTGAAGTTTTGTCTAGTATTAGATACTGTGCAAAATAATTGCAGTATACTCCTGCACCAGCATCTTGTTTGTTAATGAAGGATCCATCTGTGTATATTCGGAGCCATTCTTTTTCTGGATATCTTTCATTTTCTGTGGCTATTGCTATTACTCTCATTTCATCTAGTAAATTGTTTTACTTATGTATTGTATATAACAGGTCATTCTTATAATGTATGTCAATATATTCTGTTGGGCTTGTTTCCTCTATTGTTGTTATATTTGTTGTTCTGTTCTTGTGTTTTGAGTTATTGATGTATGTTCTGAAGCTTGTTTGAGTTTTTAGATTGCTTATATTATCTGCTGTGTGATACCACTTGTGTCTATTTTTGTTAACTAGCAGTTTTTGTGCTAGGGTAATTGCCTTTTGTTCATGTTCCAGTTCTATGGCCATATTTTTTGTGAAGCTCTGTAGTATGGCAATTGTTGTTGTTTTCACAGTTCCTGTTATTATTCTTAGTGAATTGTTTTGCGACGTTTCTATTTTCCTTTTGAGTTTCTTGCTTACTGTTGCCAGCAGTTCTCCTCCAAATAGTAAGTTGGGTTTTATGTATGTTTTATATGTGGTATTAAGGAGGTCCATATTTCCACCCCATTTTTTTCCTGCTAGGCGTTTTAAGATGTTCTTTTTGTTGATCTTATTTGTTACATTGTTTACACGTTCTTTCATTGATAGTTTCCGGTCTAGTTCTATTTCTAGACATGTTGTGATTGCTTCTTGTAAATTTTTGTTATTGATTTGCAGACATATATTTTCTGTTTTTTGTTGCATTGTGAACAGTTGATATTGGGTTTTTGACTACAATGACTACAAATTGTTTCTTCAATTAATTTTGACGTCACTGTTACTAAATTACTCCAATCACACATATCATCATGAAACTATTAACTATTAATAATTTCAATGTGTGAAGTAGTGCATATCTCCAAATACAAGATGACCCCTGTTTTTTCAGAATGTGAAGATTTAAAAATTCCTTACATATAAAAAAGCTATGAGTTAATCCTTTTGAAATTAAATTAATACCAACTTGTACAGACATTTGTATAAACTTAGATAAATTTAAATGATTAAGTTAATTGATGGAAATAAATCATTTTTTCACACTAGCCGCATATAGGCTAAGGTTTTGGATAGATAGTCAACTTGAAAAATTCAATGCCATAGCCGGGATTTGAACCATATATCTCTTGGTTTCCGTCCAGTCGCTCTTACCCATTGAGCTACCATGGCCAATGTGCCTTCTTGACATTATTTTCTCCAATTGACTCATATAATTGCTTTAATAATTTAATCATGTTTAAAATTTGCACAGTGTGTATTAATACATATTTACATGAATAATTATACATATAACGCTGTCTTTTTGTTCTTTAGTTCAATGTTCGACTTTTGATGTTTCAGTTCACTATCACTCTCTATTTTCACCACAACAAAAGTTTTTCAATGACACTGTTTCCCTCTCACTCACCTCCACATGGTATCTGTTGCACCGCTTCCCACACAACTCGCACACACACTCCTCGCCCGGATCATGGTGTCTTTTCTCCTTACAAATCAAATAATGGAAACCATGTGTTACGTATCTTGTTACAAAATGTCTTAGTTCGTAGTTTGGGTCCTTCCAGTCTTCCTTGGTCATTGCGTCTGTGCTGTAGAAATCTTCCCAGATTTCTGTTTTCTTCATTTGATGTACCTTTACAGTTTCATTGTACGCCTCTGTTACCGGAAGTAGCATTTGTAGTCAGAGATCTTCTATCCACATAGTCTCTCTGCACATCTCATATGTTAGTCTTGAAGCTGTGTACTTGGATATACCCAAAATTTCTTCATATATGTTGTCTTGACTTTCTCTATAGTCTCCAAGTTTCTTTTTGTCAGGTGCTCCCATATCAGTTGTAGTCTGTATGTTACTATCAGTGCTATTTTCGTTTTGAACAATTTCATTGCCATTTTTACACATTTTCTTCAGGTGTTTAATGTCATACATGGCTTTCACTGCTGATGCTGCTTTGTCCTTTAGGTGTCCTGTAAATGTAGTTCCTTGCATCTGTAGTTTTATTCCCAGGTATGAATTTATTTACAACTGTCAGTGGTTCGTCCTTTATCTTTATGATGTCTTCTACCGCATGTCTTCCCCCTCTCTTAAATGTCATCATTACTGTCTTTTCTTGGTTGAGTATCAGTTTGTTGATTTCTGCCCACTCTGCTAACCTGTTTATTGCTCTCTGGAGGCTGTCTATTGATCTCGAAGTCATAACCATGTCGTCTGCGTAGATGTATGTTTTCACACCCTCTGTTGCTGTTGCCTCGATCACGTCTATTGTCACTATTGTGACTTTGTGGGTTCGTGAAATAACAAGACGAGGTTACAAATGCAAAAACCACACTTTATTTTCCTAGCAATACACCGTTTACCATTACAAATTGCTAGATCACCTCAAAAACTGTTTTTTTTTCCAAACACTACTCTCAACTGTCTGTCGCTTCAGGTAACGATCGGCCCCGAAGTTTCCCGAATCTCCACCGGCCATCATTTATTCATCGGCTTCGCGAGTCTACCGTCAGGGTAACACTATGTTGAAAAGGTGTGGGATCATTGGGTCCCCTTGCAGTACTCTTCTGTATTGTGTTATTGGCTCTGATAATGTTACGGTGTTGTCCACTAGCACTCTGTTGTTTCCAAGGATTTCTTTTGTTATTGTTATTGGATTGTCTGCTCCAATCGCCTTCTCTAACTTTTCTAGCAGTTTGCTCCTTTTGACCATATCATAGACCTTGGTGAAGTCCACGAAAACTGCATGTAGTTTATCTCTGGGTCTACTTAGTACTACTTCTATGTCTCTTTGTAGGTATTCAATGGTTTGTGAGGTGGATCTTTGTTTTCGAAAACCGAATTGTTCTTTGGGGAAGTGGTGATTTACCAACTTCGTCAGCCTTCTTGTGACCAGCATTATCATCACCTTATAGAGGGCGCATTCCATTGCTATTCCCCTGAAAGCGATCACATCGCCTGCGTCTCCCTTTTCTTTATATAATACTTTAATTATTGCGCACCTCCATCTGTCCGGAATCGTTCCTTGTACCATGCATTCATTGAAAAGTTCCATCCACACTTCCAGCATTATAGGCGATGCACTTGTTAGCTGCTCGTATATTTCTTCTGGACCACATACTGTTTTCTTCTTTAGGTTATTAATTACTTCTTCTACTTCTCGTATTGTGAACCTCTCTCCCCAATCTGCTGTCTTTTTGCTGATGTCTCTTCCAGGCTTTGTTTCCTTCCCTCCCAGGACCTACTTGAAATGGCTTGTCCATGCTTCCATGGATATTTCTCTTGGGTATTTGGGATTCTTTGTTTTTAAGACATGGTATGGGTTGTTTTCTGCTTCTTTGATTTGTGGCTTTCCTTGTGCTTCATAGTATTCGTTTTTCTTCCCTTGTATTAACTTTTTATAAGACCTCCTCCTTTTGGTGTAATTTTTTTCAGCATCTTCCGTCGGCCTCGGCCTCTCGAGCGCTTTATGCAGCATGCTTAATGCTTCTTTTCTACTTCTGTGGCATTCTACATCAAACCATGACTTTGCTCTTCGCTTGTGTTGTACTTTTTTTTCCTCGTGGCTCTCTGTATAGTGTTTTACAATTCCTCCAATGCCTTGTCTATCTGTCCTCGAATTAATTCTATGGCCCCTGCTATTGCTCCGTTGTTTGCTGCTTCATCTGTTTCTCTAGATTTGACTGCTTTATTGTTCTCACACACACACACACACACACACACACACACACACACACACACACACACACACACACACACACACACACGCACGCGCAACACACAAAAACACACACGCACGCGCACACACAGGCGCGCACACACGGGCACGCACAGACAGACACATTTTCTTTTTTTTTTCAGTAAACCACTAGGGGATGTGAGAGCCCCCCAGTATCCCAGTTAGGCTGTACTTTTCTTCTAAAATGGCTAGAGATTCCTTTGCTTTTCTATAGCCAATCTTCACGTTTGCCTATGACTGTTCTGTCGAAATTTGATCTATGATGTTCTAATCCATGCTCAGCAGATCATATATTTGTGTTTGCATGAAAATTACACTTCTGTGGTATTCCTTGACTTTGTCGAAATTTGATCTATGATGTTCAAATCCATGCTCAGCAGATCATATATTTGTGTTTGCATGAAAATTACACTTCTATGGTATTCCTTGACTTTGTCGAAATTTGATCTATGATGTTCAAATCCATGCTCAGCAGATCATATATTTGTGTTTGCATCAAAATTACACTTCTGTGGTATTCCTTGACTTTGTCGAAATTTGATCTATGATGTTCAAATCCATGCTCAGCAGATCATATATTTGTGTCTGCATCAAAATTACACTTCTGTGGTATTCCTTGACTCTGGTATTTACTGATCTTGCTGTTTGCCTTATGTAGGTGGCATCATATACACAAGGAATACAGAAACCTCTAGCACTTTTAGTTTGGTCTAGTTACATTTCAGATTTTGGATGGAGGTTTGTGAATAGTTTTGATGTATTTAGCTAACACTCTGCTAATCTTACCAGATAACCGCCGGTGGAAGGTAAATAGGTTGTTGCAGTCAGTTTGTCTAATGTTAAAAAGACTTGCATTTCTAAATGTCATTGTAGATCTATTACATGTAAATGTTGTAAGGTCAGTGTAGTAGTTTTAATAGTCCCAATAATTAACCTAAGAGCTTGATTTTGAAACGCTCAAGTATTATGTAAGTTAAAGATGATGTTTTGATGTAATTGTGAGTGGAACTAATACTCAATGCTCCACTTTATTGCTAGTATTTACCTAGAACGCATTTCACTAGGATCTTCCTAACATCATCAGCTGTTGTCGATTAATAGATGTTGGTTTGGTGAACTCATTGGAGGTGATAGGTGCATCTCTGTCAGTATCTTGATGAACTTGAAGTTTGGGTTTTCTTCAAAGATAGTGTCAAAATTAAACAATTTTCTTTCATATTGAACTTTCATTATCTTTCATATTTTCATTTTCTTTCTTATATCTTTCATATTTCATAATATTATATTATTTCACTGAACACGAAGGAGTTCACCAAACCAACATCTGTAGTCGACAACAGCTGATGTTAGGAAGATCCTAAAGAAACACATTCTAGGTAAATACTAGCAATAAATGGAGCATTGAGTATTAGTTTGACTCAAAATTACATTTATTTTGTGCTTCATTGTATCATAGTCCTTACACATTGGAATGATGTTTGGAGTTCATCTCCTTACTACTTAAGAACTGGTCTTATATACAGTTGAACTTGGCTAATTTGAAATTGAAGGGACCAAGGAAAAAGTTCAAATTATTCAACATTTCGAATTACAAAAGTTTGATTTTTTAAAAATGTTTTTAAATAAAACAGGTCTAAATTAAATGAAATTATAGGAAGGACAGCATTACAGTGTGTACATACAGTTTTGTAATGCTAAAACACAGGTTCAGTTCTGATTCAGAGTTTTACAGAAACTTGATATCTTTGTTTGTTTTTTAGCGTTTAACCTTCGGCTTACACAAAACACTTCTAGTGTATCGAGTAATTGGAATATTGTTTCACTCACATTTTGTTGTCCCTCAACATAACATCTTAATTGTTTTAAGTGATTCATGGCCTGAGCAATTGTAGTAATTGTTTTTTCATGTTCTGGTTCTTCATCATCTGAAGATAAGGGCAGTAGTTTGTGTGTTCATCATGTCCAAAATGTCATCGGTTAGCTCCCCACAAACTGCCAATTCATTGTCCATGTGCACAAAATCCTCATAGAGAACACCAGTTTCAGAATTTAAATCTACCCAGTACTCAAGTGTAGGCACAATCGTTTTGTTTTCTTCAAGACCTTCAAGTCCAATATGACAGAAGCCAGCCTTTCGGAAACAGTTGGCTATGGTGCTTTGTTTCACAACATACGAGCTGCTTCAACCATATTTATTTTGAATTTGTCTCTCTTGTTCAAATTAACTTCTAACAGAAGATTCTGGACCACCAGATGTAGAAATGCTTGAAATTTTTTTATTACTCCCTGATCCATTGGTTGCACTTCTAATGTCTAGTGGGGAAAAACAAAACTTTGATATTCCCTAACAATGGATTTTGTTTGCGAAACTTTTTGTCTATTTTCAAGAGCCATCTTCCAAAAATTTCACTTGTCCAAGCTTTTTATTAGCTTCATATTCCACTGGCTTAGATTTAATATTTGTTCTCCTTTAAATGAAAGTGTTTTATCTGGTGTACATTTATACCTGTCTCGTCGACACACGATATCTTTTGCATTTTTGTCTTGAATCCACTCTACCAAACTTGTTTTCCGATCACCGGCTGCTTGCTGGTCAACACCTCCACTTTCTCCACAAATAGTTTTAAAAGAAATGCTGTTTCGCTTTTTAAAACCATCCAGCCATCCACTGCTTGCCTTAAAATTAGTTTTTTGCAATTGCTGTGCAAATTCCACTGCTTTCGCTGTGATAAGGGGTCCACTACTGGAATTTATCTATCCCATGCCTGCTTGAACCATTTTTTTTATTCACTCATCAATGTCAGGGTTTTCAGGCTCTTTTGCTCTTTTTTTTTTTTTTTTTTTTTTTTACTTTTGTCACTGTTTGTAACTTGTATAGTGTTTGAATTTTATCCTTATTTTTGAAGTACGTAGACAACATATTCTGGGGGATTCTAAAGTCTCTTGCAATGTCACATTTTTTTTTAAAACCTTTTTCCACTTTGCGAATGGTTGCTGCCTTTTCACCTAAAGTAAGAGTTCTGTAATTTACATGTTAAGGTTTGGAGAGATCCATTGTGGCAGTTCACTATTTAAACACACACTGATGATTTTAGTTAATTGATGGAAATTAATCATTTCTCCACACTAGCTGTATATAGGCTAAGGTTTTTGATAGAGTCAACATGAAAAATTTAATGCCATGGCCGGGATTTGAATTTTTCATGTTGATTCTATCAAACACACTGATGATTTTAATGTATGTACCTAACTGTGTACACTGTTTAAAAATGCTCACTTTACTGCACAGGAAGTTACAATCTACTGCAAATGTAGGCCAATTGTATGTGACCACAGGTAGACATAATTGAAAAGGGTGCAGTGTTCACAATAATTGCCTTGACTGGCAATAAGTTGCTGCAATTGCATAAAGTAATGTACATTCCTTACCAGTAGGAGAGGGAATTGGAACTGCAATAGGATGCAATTCCTGGACTTTTAACAAGGGAAGGAAATGGGACCACAGTACGGCACAATTCCTGGAAGTTATCCAAGTTTGACTAACCTATTATTTTTTCACTCACTTTCGTTGAATATTATATTAAATTATCCAAAAAATATATTGATTTAGAGAAGACTTTTTAACATTGCATTGTATAGGAATGTCAAGGGATTATGCTAAAAGCTCAAATTATTCGCAGTTTTGAATTTAAAAAGTTTGAATTAATGAAGTTCGACTGTATGTACTGTATGCAGTATGTAATGTAGTTCTGGAACTTCATTTAGTTCCTGCAAGTTCTTTAATATTTTAAAACGGTTGCTTGCTTTATCTTCGATTTTTACAATGTTTTTTCTATGTTAATTTTTTGTCAAACAAAATTCCAAGATATTGAACATTTTCTATTCTCGTTAATTGGGTATTATAACTTACAATAATTTTGGGTTGTCTCTTTTTTAGGGAAGAGAGATGGAAGTTACTTTTTGCAGATTAATTTTCATGAGGTTTTTAAAACACCATTGTTCAAACACAAAACTATTTGTAGTTGGTTTATTGATGCTCGTCACTTACTTTTTTATATAATATATCTTCTTCTTCTTCCTCTTCTTCTTCCTCTTCTTCCTCTTCTTCCTCTTCTTCTCCTCCTCCTCCTCCTTCTTCTTCTTCTTCTTCTTCATCTTCTTCTTCTTCTTCTTCTTCTTCTTCTTCTTCTTCTTCTTCTTCTTCTTCTTCTTCTTCTTCTTCTTCTTCTTCTTCTTCTTCTTCTTCTTCTTCTTCTTCTTCTTCTTCTTCTTCTTCTTCTTCTTCTTCTTCTTCTTCTTCTTCTTCTTCTTCTTCTTCTTCTTCTTCTTCTTCTTCTTCTTCTTCTTCTTCTTCTTCTTCTTCTTCTTCTTCTTCTTCTTCTTCTTCTTCTTCTTCTTCTTCTTCTTCTTCTTCTTCTTCTTCTTCTTCTTCTTCTTCTTCTTCTTCTTCTTCTTCTTCTTCTTCTTCTTCTTCTTCTTCTTCTTCTTCTTCTTCTTCTTCTTCTTCTTCTTCTTCTTCTTCTTCTTCTTCTTCTTCTTCTTCTTCTTCTTCTTCTTCTTCTTCTTCTTCTTCTTCTTCTTCTTCTTCTTCTTCTTCTTCTTCTTCTTCTTCTTCTTCTTCTTCTTCTTCTTCTTCTTCTTCTTCTTCTTCTTCTTCTTCTTCTTCTTCTTCTTCTTCTTCTTCTTCTTCTTCTTCTTCTTCTTCTTCTTCTTCTTCTTCTTCTTCTTCTTCTTCTTCTTCTTCTTCTTCTTCTTCTTCTTCTTCTTCTTCTTCTTCTTCTTCTTCGTCTTCTTCTTCGTCTTCTTCTTCGTCTTCTTCTTCGTCTTCTTCTTCGTCTTCTTCTTCGTCTTCTTCTTCGTCTTCTTCTTCGTCTTCTTCTTCGTCTTCTTCTTCGTCTTCTTCTTCGTCTTCTTCTTCGTCTTCTTCTTCGTCTTCTTCTTCGTCTTCTTCTTCGTCTTCTTCTTCGTCTTCTTCTTCGTCTTCTTCTTCGTCTTCTTCTTCGTCTTCTTCTTCGTCTTCTTCTTCGTCTTCTTCTTCGTCTTCTTCTTCGTCTTCTTCTTCGTCTTCTTCTTCGTCTTCTTCTTCGTCTTCTTCTTCGTCGTCGTCGTCGTCGTCGTCGTCTTCGTCGTCGTCTTCGTCGTCTTCTTCGTCGTCTTCTTCGTCTTCTTCGTCTTCTTCGTCTTCTTCGTCTTCTTCGTCTTCTTCGTCTTCTTCGTCTTCTTCCTCTTCTTCCTCTTCTTCTCCTCATCCTCATCCTCATTATTATTATTACAATGCCAGCCTCGGTAACAAAGATGGTAGTCTGTCTGCCTCATGTTCAAGAGGTCCCGAGTTCGAATCTTGGTTAGGGTGAGTTACTTGGAAAATCTTTTTCCAGGGTTTTCCATTATCCTGAAAGACAGATGTATGGTAGCTCTAAGCTCTGTAGACCCTGGGTTCATTTCAGCACAATTTTACACATTTCATTCGTCTGTTATGACTTAACATTGCAGAGTGTTAAAAAAAACATGCTTAAGATTTAAGGGACTGTCTCTTGTCAACTATTACAAAGTTACACACTACGAGCTTCCTTCAGCATCAAGAGAAGATACTGGGGTATCTTAAAGCAACAAATAATGCACCTCTTCTTTATCAAGGGAATACTTCTAACCCTGCAGTATTTTGCAACTGTATCACATGCACTGTTTTTGTTCAACACATTTTCCATGCCCGCCTCGGTAGCATAGATGGTAGCATGTCTGCCTCACGTTGAAGAGGTCCCGAGTTCGAATCTCGGTCAGGGTGAGCTACCTGGATAAGGGGTTTTCCGGGGTTTTCCCTTATCCTCAAAGACGAATGTCGGGTAACTCTAAGCTCTATGGACCCTGGGCTCATTTGCGCATCATTTCAACCATTTCACTCACTGTCCGAAATGACTTGACATTGGAGTACGTAAATTAAAAAAAAATTAAAAAAAAAACATTTTCCATTTTAACAAACACAAGTTTATTAAATTACAGATGAGTCGTATTTATTACACATCAGCTTCACTTAGGTATCTATATTGAGGACATGTTTCGCGAACCATCGTTCGCATCGTCGGCTCTTATGCAACTAAGGCTTGATCCAGTGGTGTGGGCAGTTCTGGAGTTGCTGTTGCCATCTGTTGATTTTGTGATGAATTTAAATGTGGGGTTGTCTTCTGGCGGGATTTCAAAGTCCATTAGTTGGTTTTTATGTTTTTCTATGTATATTCTCTCCCATATGACGAGTTCACTATGTTTTTGTACGTATTTTAGTAATTCGGTGCTATCTTCAATTTCATGATTTTCAGACCAGAAATGAGCTGCTATTGCGGACTTATCAATATTTTTGTTTCTTAAGTGCCTAAAATGTTCTTTCTTTCTAGTGCCTATGTTTCTTTTTGTCCTCCCTATGTTAATTTTTTCACAGTCTTTACACATAATCTTGTAAGTGCCTGACTTTTCTTCTGGTTTTATCTCATCAGTATTATTACTGTTAAGTAGGTTTTTAATGTTATAATTGTTTTTGGTGCCAATGTTATATTGTATTTCTTCAATATTTTTTGGAACTTTTTTGTGGCCCAGGGGTGGTAAGTAAATTTAGCAAATCTAATTTCTTGTTTTATTGATTAAAGAGCTGTGATCTGTTTTAATCTTTTTTGAAGTATGAAAGATTTTAGTTTTTTATCTACAAGGCTTTTTCCATATCCATTTTTAATTGCAGTTTTTAAGATTTGATGGTATTCTTTTTTGATATCTTGCTGGCTGAGGGGTAGATTTACTAATTTGTGTGAGAGACTGTTGATAGTGGCATGTTTGTGTGGAATTGGGTTGAAACTATTTGTTTTGATGTAATTATCTGTGTGTGTTGCTTTTCTAAAAATACCAAATTCCAGTAAGTGAAGCTGATGTGTAATAAATACGACTCATCTATAATTTAATACATATAACCATTGTTTAAGTTGTATTCAGAGAATTTTGAACATTTGTCTTTAAAATTTCAAGTTTGTCTGATTTCAGTGATTTCCAAATTACTGAATCATCTGCATACAGTGCAGTGTTGAAGCCTGTTGGAGTTATGTGGGTAGATCATTTACATAGATATTGAATAGAGTGGTGCTAAGTACACACACTGAGGAAAACAGAGCTTTTTTGAATCTTGATAATGTTGAACCGTAAGTAAAAGAATATAGATCTCGCTAAAACATACAAGTTATGTCAAAGTTCCTATTTTAATAGTGTAAACTATTTCAATTTCCGAGAATTTATCATCATTATTATTATTGGGTCATTTTTCAAATACTCAATTTTTTCAAGGTCTAAATTGCTGTTTAACTGTTTTCTGCTTTCTTCATGTAAATTTATTGAATTTAAAAGCCATCATATATGATGCACAGTTTAGTGATTTGCCTATCACTAGAGTATATTGTAGCTGTCTATTCCTACAACAGTAATAATACTAATCTCTGCAAGTGCAAAACTTAACTCTGCAAATCTGGATTGAAAATAAGTAGATATAATATTGAGGTTTTAAAAGAATAGTTTATAAAAGAGTGGGTAAAGAATGTTATGAGATATAACATCACATTTTTGTAATATTTTATGTAACCTTTGATGTTTACTTTCAGACGCCGGACGCTCTGACTGTTCCAGAAACTAGGAAATCCTCAAGAGCGGTGAACAAAGAAGATGCAAATTTGAATTTCCCTCCAGGAACTCCCATAGAAGAAATTATGGAAATGTCTCTAAGAGATCTCATTCTTGAAATGGAAGACAAGATACACATGGGTATGCTGGGTTGTCTAAAGGTAGGTTATATTGCAATTAATTTCTTTGTACAAAAGAAACCATGTAACATATCTTTGCATAGTTGAGCAATTATGATAAAGGGGCACCAAGTATAAAAAAAATATAGAAGGAAACAGTCGAAATTACCCTCTACAAGGAGTAGAAAAACCCATTTACACATTCCGTTAGAATATACAGCACCACCTGGAAATTTTTGGAGAGTTTGTTGCTATTGTTAACTTCTGATCTGCTCAGCTGTAAAGTTCTTGATAAACTTTTACTGTCATAAATGCATTATAGATGTCTGTTCGTCACAGTAAAGTGTTACTTCTTTTATGGATTCTAGTATTAGCAGCATCCTGTTAACTTTTATAATCATGCTGATGTTTCACTGTAAACTGTATTAGGTTCTTCACTAGGGGACTGAAAACCTCGTCCAGCTGGTCAATGCTTTTATACTCTGGCTGGCCTCATTGTCCCTGCCCACTTACATTTCTATTGGTTCTTCTCCATACGAGGTTGTCGTGCTAATAGGATCTTTCATGTTGTACTGAGTGGTTTGCCTGTATTATGGTTAAGATTGCTCCTTTCCTTAAATATGTCTATGCTTTCCCTCTCCATTCTGTGAGAGAAATCCTCACAAATTACTAAAATCTTCAAATTATCAGAGTCAGTGTGGCGGCCAAGTGTTTTCTGCATGTTCTGCAATGGCAGATTTTTCTGGTTGAGAAAGTTTTATTTATCTTATATGTACCTTTTTTTGTTGATGGATATGTCCATTTTACCTATGTATAGTTTATCACAGTCAAAGTAATTTTATAAATACCTGGATTATTTATTCTGCAAAGGTTTCTTATCTTTAACTGGTTTTATGAAAAAATGCAGCTTTCTAACAGCTGGAGTGTATCTCATTTAAATTTTGTGGTGATGCAGTGTTTTTGCAATTCTTTCCATAACTCCTAGTGCGTAAAAACTTTGTGTGTTTGGAGGAATTTAGTAACATTGATGTCAAAATTAATCTCAAAAACTATTTGTAGTTGGTTTATTGATACTCGTCAATTTTTTATATTAATGAGAGACTAGTTTCAAAGGCATTCGCCTCCATTTTCAATTACAAATATAAACTTTGTTTGCAACGGTCTATTCCAGATTTTTAACATTTTGATATTTAATCGTAAAAGCTATTTGTAGCTGGTTTACTGACACTCGTCACTTATGGCTGTCGCTAAAGTTCAGCTATGCTCTCACTCCGTAAAAAAATACGTTAAAAGTAACTATAACCTAAGAAATACTCGTGAAATGAGTGAAAAAGGTAGTGCAAGTGAAAGTGAATGTGTGAATCAATTAAAAAGCTTAAAAAGCCCGGTGTACAACGAAATATTGAAGAACAACCGCACACACAGTGGAGCAAAGTGTATGACACGGGAAAAGGACCAAATAGTCTCGTTATAGAAGATTATCGAGACAATACATAATGAATTGAAATTAGCTTACAGAGAAATCGATAGATTATGAAAAGAAAATCAAGATCTAAAAATAAACAGTAAAGAAGATCAAGAGGGAGTACAATATAATGATTGGCGATATCCGAACAAGACAGCTAAAAGCACGCAATTGAGTAGAAATACTGTAACGGTATCAAATTCCTACAGCTTACTGACAGTACAAGACAATGAGGAAGCCGTCAACGAGGAAAATGTGAGTAATGAAGTAAATACCGTACAAAAAAGGAAGAGAAATCATATAGCAATCTACGAGTAGACAGCCATGCACGAAGATTAGCACCGATGTTGAAGGAGATGGAACCGAATCTGAACGTGACTGGGAACACGCTACCAAACGCGAAACTTCAACATGTGATAAAAACTGCCAGAGAAGATACTGATGAACCAGAAATTACCGTACTCATTGCAGGAGCAAATAACGTGTATAAAAATGAAGCACAGCATGCAGTAGAGGAACTTCAAAAATGATTATGCTCAAGACCAAAGGAAGACAAGACTGTAGTAGTAAATATTCCCCACAGATATGACTTATTGTATACATCTTGTGTAAATCAGGAAATACGTTAAACCAACAAGCTCATAAAATCTTTTTGTAGTAGTAATGAAAATGTGGATCTCATAGATGTAAGCAACTTAGACAGGGATATGCATACTACTCATGGCCTTCACCTGAATACCAGAGGCAAAAGACATTTAGTTGAAATGGTTAAGCAAGCTATAGACACTGTATATAACAGAATGGAGGCTCTTCCTGTTGACTCTATGGGTAATGTATGTGCTCTCAAGGAAAACAATTTGCAAATGTCGGAAAACCCCCAGCACTGAAGAAAACAAGATCCCATTTAGGCACAATATTTAGAATATTCCATCAAAATTCCCAGTATCTAACAAAATGCAGGCACTAGAAATAGTATTAGATGAGATGAGACCACAAGTAGCTGTAATCACTGAACATGGTTTACAGGATAGTAATATAAACCTGTGCAAAATTCCTAAGTTTAAACTGGCTAGTAACCACAGAACTGACGATAGGGGAGAAGTCCCCAGAAACTAGTCTTCATAAAAAACTTGTAAGTGGAGAAAAGTATATACAAGGTTGACTCACTTGCCTAATTTTAGTAACAGTGGCTAGTAACTATTGTAGGCAAAAACATAAGGGTGGAGGTGTAGCAATATATGTTGAAAATAATGTAAAATTCCATTCTCTAGAATGGGTTATGAAATTAAGTGTTGAAAAGATTATAGAAATGGCTGCAATTAAGGTGTATAATGAGAAGCAAGCCCACATAATTTTAGGTATATATAGGTCACCAAATACTCCAGTTTCTGAATTTCTAGAGCATCTGGATGGTGTCCTTAACAAATTATTGACTAAAGAAAAAAAGCTGGCTATCTTAGGCGATATCAACATTAACGTAGATAGCACTAATAGATTATTAAATTTTAGATGAGTCGCATTTCTTGATATCTTTATTGATATCATAAAATCCTATAACCTAAATGATGTAGTAAAAGAACCAACAAAGGTAACCACATATGCACAAATATAAAGCTAGATTGCTATTCAGTAGGGATACATAATTTCCATCTTTCCGACCACCATGCTGTATATATTGATGTATATGATTGTATTGTGGTTCACAATGAGGACATAAGTTTTGAATTTAGAAATGTCTCAGATGAGAATGTAGGTAAACTTAATAGCATACTAGAATTGGAAACTTGATCTAAAGTGTATGCAGAGCAAAGTAGCAATAAAAAATGGGAAATATTCATGACAACATTAATCGCTTACTTTAACAGTTTTATGCCCTATTAAAAGAAAGACCACCAAAAAGAGATCTGTGCAGAAAATTAAATTACCTGATGAAATTTACATCCTGCGAAATAAAATGAAAGATGTTTATGAATTACACAAGATGACAAAAATTGAACGGCACAGGGAACGATATACACAATTAAAAAAAGGAGTATCATAGGACATTAATTGATTTAAAATCACAACATAAACAAAAGATAAATAACTCCAGCAATATAAACAAAGCAGTATGGAATTTAGTCAAGGATAGAAACACCACAGAGAGCAATGTCAGTGAAAATATTAAATTGCTTCATGAAGTTAAACATGTAGATGATCCAAACAAAATAAGCAACTTATTTAACAACTATTTTGCAACCTTGGGAAGTAAGGAGAAGGATATATCACACAATAACACAGAAATACAGAATATTATCGTTAATACCATCTTCATGAATAACACAAACATAGACGAAATCACAAAAATAATATGCAGTTTTAAAGAACAGTCATCTTCAGGGTGGGATGGTATGTCTACTAGAATATTGAAAAAGTGTCAAAATGGGCTCGCGGCTATTTTAGCCCACCTAATAAACTGCTCAATAAATGAAGAAATATTTCCAAATTGCTTAAAACTGGGAATCATAAAACCTATCTATAAAAAGGGTAATAGAAATAGTCAAATATTAAAAGCAGAAGCATTATTAACAGTGAAGTATTCTTCATATTTAAGTTTGAATTTATGAGTCACTATGTTTACACTCAGTCTTCACTTACTTGTTGTTGTATAATAGAAACGTTTTCAAGATCATTCGATCTCATCATCAGCTGTTTTGGTGACTAAATGAACCTCCCTCTTCTTCCACTACTACGGAGCTCCGATCACTCTGCCATCTGGTGTTGATAATTATAGGCCAATAACCTTAACTTCTGTGATTGGAAAAGTTTTTGAAAAGATTTTATTAGTTAGACTGGTTGACTTTCTTAGTAGATATGATGTATTGAATTGCCACCAGCATGGTTTTCGAAAGGGTATGTCAACCACAGCAGCTGCTGATTTTATGCACAAAGTTTCGGAAAATCTAGACAAAGGTTTGAGCACTGTGGGAGTATTCATTGATCTTTCAAAGGCGTTTGACTGTGTCTCACATCAAATACTGCTTAATAAACTAGAAATTTATGGCATAAGAGGCAACATGCTAAATATAATTAAGTCTTATCTAAGTAATAGAAAGTGTTCAACAGAAATCAACCATAAAATAGGTTTAAAAAATGTAAAGTATGTTTCAGAACAAAAAGTAGTAACAACTGGAGTACCGCAAGGGTCTGTTCTGGGTCCAATTTTCTATCTTATATATGTAAATAATTTACCAAATATAACTACCAATGCTATAGTATTGTATGCAGATGACACCACAATGATTTGCAGTGAAAAATCTCGTCCTCAGTTGGTAACAGAAATTTTGCACTCTGTAAAACAGCTAGCAACCTACCTAAGTAGCATAAATTGAGAAGTTAATTCTAAGAAAAGCAAAATGATCATATTTGAATACCGTAAAACAAATGTAGTAACTGATGATGTATACTTTAACAACACTAGAATTGAAAAAGTTGATAACCATATCTTCCTAGGGATTCACATAGACAATAGGTTAACTTGGGAAGCTCATATTGACTATCTATGTAAAAAAATTAGCTCAAATATTTATACTTTAAGACAATTATCATTGTATTTAGACAAAAACATGTTACAAACTTTATATTTTGAACTCCTCTATCCTCATATTTCCTATGGCATAGAATTATGGGGAAGCACCTGTAATGCGCACATGAATAGAGTATTAGTGTTACAAAAAAAATGTCTACGTTGTATCTATAGATTAGCAAGTACTGATTCGTGTAGAAATGTATTTAGGGATAATAAGATTCTTACTGTAGTTGGACTATATGTATATAAGGTAGTTGTAATTGCAACTGAGAAGGAAAATAATGGCACAAGTAACAGCACATTATACCAGAGGAAGGGATAACTACCACAGGAAGCATGTAAATCTCAAATCAACTTGCAAGGATCCATTAATAAAAGGACAGATATTATGCAACAAACTGCCAACAACTGTTAAACAACACAAAGGAAAAAAATTTAAAAAGGAACTGAAAACATATTTAATTCAGAAATGTATATATAGGTTAGATGAATTATAATGAATAATTATATAACAAATGTATGTATATATTCAATTTAGTTTAATCTTGTAAATGAACAAATTTATGTATACCCATTGTATTGTAGAATCTGACAATGTCTGAAACTTGTATGAAGTCTAGACAATAAACATTATTATTATTATTATTATTATTATTATTATTATTATTATTATTATTATTATTATTATTATTATTATTATTATTATTATTATTATTATTATTATTATTATTATTATTATTATTATTATTATTATTATTATTATTATTATTATTATTATTATTATTATTATTATTATTATTATTATTATTATTATTATTATTATTATTATTATTATTATTATTATTATTATTATTGTTATTGTTATTGTTATTGTTATTGTTATTGTTATTGTTATTGTTGTTATTATTATTGTTATTATTATTGTTATTATTATTGTTATTATTATTATTATTGTTATTATTATTATTATTATTATTATTATTATTTATTATTATTTATTATTATTTATTATTATTTATTATTATTTATTATTATTTATTATTATTTATTATTATTTATTATTATTATTATTATTATTATTATTATTATTATTATTATTATTATTATTATTATTATTATTATTATTATTATTATTACTTTTTTATATTATTGAGGGACTAGTTTTGGAAGCCATTGCCTCCATTTTCAACCTCTCCAACTAGCATCTGTTGTCTGCTCTCCTCTGTCTGGTGGTGGAACTGTGAACTTCCTTGTCAAATTATCTACTGGTGGAATTTCAAAGTTCATTATGCAGTCCTTATTTTTCCATATGAATATATTCTCCCATGTTGTTAGTTTATTTTGGTTTATCACTCCTTTTAATAATTTTGGATTTGGATCAATGTCATGATTTTCATCCCAAAAATGAAATGCTACTGCTGACTTTTCTTGTTTCAATCTGATGTTTCTAAAGTGCTCTTTGACTCTGGTTTTTAGATTTCTTTTAGTTTTTCCAATGAGGCATTTTTCACAACTTATTTTTTATATTCTGAATCTGTTAACAGATGCTAACATTTGTCTGCTGGAACAATTGTGATTTGTGGATTTAAGGTGATGTTACATAGTGCTGTATGTTCCTCCTTTGTTAAGCTTGTGGGCATTCACTATGTGATAAACAGTAAATAAAACAACAGGTTCAAACTTTTAACTATTTTATTAATAATAGCACTTGAGATATGACCCAGATGTGTTCATATTGTTGGCCCTTTGCTCTCTGCCACCAGACTGGTGACTAGTCTGAAGAGCGAGGATAGCAGCGACCATATGCTGGTTGCCATGCAGTGCTGCCTTCACAATTATGGTGTCAGTAGGTAGTGTGGTGCTCCGCCACAAGTGGTTTTGTCTTTCGTAGAATTTTCTATATCTCAACACACAGTTGGCTGTAGTTTCAGGAATATCCATAATTGCTGCTTCAACATGGTATAATTTCCTCCACAGGAATCTTTTATGATATAGGTGCAAACTTCAATCCTTCACCCAAAACTATCTTAGTGGGTTCGTCCAAAACTGTAGAAAACAGGTTTACTACCAAATGTTCATCTTCATCTAGGCTGAAAGCCAGTGGAGCCTCCCATACTGAAAGCCAATAGAGAAGTAATGGACAAAGATCTTGGAAGTCTGTGTAATTATTTAAAAGTGTTAACTTTAAAGAGAGTCGATTAAAGACACTAGACAACACTTACTTTTAAAGTTTTCCGGAACTAGTTTCAGAGGCTTTGCCTCTATCATCGGCCGGCTCTCGACTGATTCTCGTTGGTGTAGCTGACGATACCTTGTCACAGGTCTCCTCTGGTGGCGGTTCAAGGAACTTGCTGAACAAATCCTTCTGGGGGATGTCGAAATTGAATACTTTGTTCCTATTTTTTGAAATGAAGATTTGTTCCCATGTGGATAGTTCTTTTTTTCCTGATGTATGTTTCAGTAGTTTTGGTTCTGGATTTATGTTGTGGTTTTTTTCCCAAAAATGTGTGGCAACTGCTGATTTTTCTAATTGTTTATATTTTATGTTTCTAAAGTGTTCCTTTGCTCTTGTTTCTAAATTTCTTTTTGTTTTTCCAATATAAATTTGACTACAGTCATTGCATTCAATTTGATATATACCAGATTTTTTGTTTGATGGAATAGCATCTTTGATGTTTGAGCAAATTAGGTTTTTTAAGGAGAAATGGTTGACTGGTGCTAGTTGAATATTTTGTTTTTTGAAGACTTTTTTGAATTTATCATAGGCCCATGGATGGTAAGTGAATTTTTTGAAAATCATATTAGTTTCTGTAGATGAGAGAGTTGTGGTTTCCTTTAGTAGCTTCTTCTTTTTTGCTAAGCTCACTTTTTTGTCCACTAATGATTTGGGAAAGTTATTTTTTTGTGCTATTTCAATTATTTTGTTGTATTCTGTTTTGTATTCTTCTGCTGTGAGAGGGATGTTTACCAGTCTGTGTGCTAAACTATTGAAGATTGCCTGTTTGTGGGATCTTGGGTTGTAGCCATTAGCTTTTATGTAGTTGTCTGTCTGTGTTGGTTTTCTGTAAATGCCAAAGTTTAGTCTGTTTTTATTCCTCATTATTTTTAGATCCAAAAATGGTAAATGCTCGTCTGTTTCTATTTCTACAGTGAATTTGATGCTTTTTTCTTGGATATTTAAAAGTTTTAGTGCATCACTGATGTGTTTTTTTGGTACTATTGCAAAGATGTCATCTACATATCGTTGCCAGAGTTTGAACATCCAAGGGAAACCTTTGTTGATCCTTATTTCTAATGCACTCATGTACAAATCAGCCAGGAAGGGTGATAGGGGGTTTCCCATTGCTAACCCTGAAGTTTGGTGATAAACAACACATCAGTGATGCACTAAAGCTTTTAAATATCCAAGAAAAAAGCATCAAATTCACTGTAGAAATAGAAAAAGACGAGCATTTACCATTTTTGGATCTAAAAATAATGAGGAATAAAAACAGACTAAACTTTGGCATTTACAGAAAACCAACAGACAGACAGACAACTACATAAAAGCTAATGGCTACAACCCAAGATCCCACAAACAGGCAATCTTCAATAGTTTAGCACACAGACTGGTAAACATCCCTCTCACAGCAGAAGAATACAAAACAGAATACAACAAAATAATTGAAATAGCACAAAAAAATAACTTTCCCAAATCATTAGTGGACAAAAAAGTGAGCTTAGCAAAAAAGAAGAAGCTACTAAAGGAAACCACAACTCTCTCATCTACAGAAACTAATATGATTTTCAAAAAATTCACTTACCATCCATGGGCCTATGATAAATTCAAAAAAGTCTTCAAAAAACAAAATATTCAACTAGCACCAGTCAACCATTTCTCCTTAAAAAACCTAATTTGCTCAAACATCAAAGATGCTATTCCATCAAACCAAAAATCTGGTATATATCAAATTGAATGCAATGACTGTAGTCAAATTTATATTGGAAAAACAAAAAGAAATTTAGAAACAAGAGCAAAGGAACACTTTAGAAACATAAAATATAAACAATTAGAAAAATCAGCAGTTGCCACACATTTTTGGGAAAAAAACCACAACATAAATCCAGAACCAAAACTACTGAAACATACATCAGGAAAAAAAGAACTATCCACATGGGAACAAATCTTCATTTAAAAAAATAGGAACAAAGTATTCAATTTCGACATCCCCCAGAAGGATTTGTTCAGCAAGTTCCTTGAGCCGCCACCAGAGGAGACCTGTGACAAGGTATCGTCAGCTACACCAACGAGAATCAGTCGAGAGCCGGCCGATGATAGAGGCAAAGCCTCTGAAACTAGTTCCGGAAAACTTTAAAAGTAAGTGTTGTCTAGTGTCTTTAATCGACTCTCTTTAAAGTTAATTTATCATAACAACACTGTTTTCAACACTTCCAAGAAAGTAATTTAAAAGTGTATTTTACTACGGTACATTTTTGATTGAGAATGGTGCACTAGGTTATCAATTTTGAAAGTGTTACTAAATTCATAAAAAATTTGTAGTGGTTACCTAGAATTAACTCATATTTTTAAATTTGTGTTGTGCCCAAAAGTGAATAGGAAACTTTGAGTATGCAAGATTGATTTCTTTTTAACATTTATGTTTTATAAAGCTTTTAATCTTGACATTTGGCTAATATCTTATCAAGAGGTTAAAAGTTTTGAATACAAATTGATTGTAAAGTATTGAGATACTTACTTTGTTTTACAGTTTTGAAGATGTTCTGCTAAGGTTAGAATCCAATTGTTTCAGGTATATAGCAGAGAGGTATGGAGAGGACACATAGCGTCTAAAAGTTTTGATAGACAATGTGATAAGATCGAGTGGGGACCAGAAAGCATAAAGAAAGTAAAAGAGGTAAGTCAGCATTTGTTAACCATAGAAATGAATTGGATGTTTACAACCTTCATTTGTCTCGTTTGTTTGGATAGTTTTCAGCCATTTACTCCATATACACTTCAACCTACAGGCTTATTGTGCTACGTGCATTGTTTATGCCTGTATCATCCTCTACTATTTACCAATGTAGAAAGTGATTGATGTTTACTAACTAGTTGGATGAATGCTTTAAATAAGTGGGAGGGGATGGGTATATCATAACGGTTGTCATAGCAGTGATTAGAGTTGAGATATTTCCATGTCATTAAGATGCTAAACCCTTGTTGCCAATATTCTAACACATGTTGAGCATGACGTGCAAGCTAACAAGCAGTATATGCATGTCTTTATCTTCTGCTAATACTGCAGTAAACACAAAAGCTTCACGTTTGTTACTGCTCTTGTTAGAACAGTTAGAGATTGTATATTGGCAAGTTCCTTTTCATCTTATTTGTGGCAATTTTCCTTGGTTTACATGTATTTGATTCCGCGCGTGCGCGTGCTTTTGCCTTTTAATGAATGTTTAATTATGTCTAAAAACAGTCCCAAAGATAGAGCAAACAAAAACCTGAACGTGCTTAGGAACCAAATAAAACTGTATTTGGTAAAGCTATTCCATTTAAAGGACAGGCACTGGAAATAATATACTTTGTGAGAGAATACTGTTTCTCATGTAGATTCGTGACTTTACAGTTGTCTTTTGTGTATAGTATTATAAATAATAATAATAAAAGTAGTAAATACGCACTGCAGTTGCAACTGAATCACCTTTGTACACATAATCCTAATGTGCTCTCCAATGGCAGCAATAAGCAGCATTGCCGCCTCTCTCTGCATACGAAAAGTCAAATCACTTTCTGGTGATGACCAGTATAAGAAGTAGTCTCATGACAGATTCTGGTTCTAAATTATTGCTACTAAAGAAATTTCCAAAACTTAGTATAGTTCTGTTAGCTAAGACCTCATGGGAAGCATTTGATGTTAACTGTTTTCAGTTTTTCTAATCTAAATCACTCCAAAGCATTTCCATTGTTACGTGGCTTTTTCACAGGAACATGTGAAGAAAGCATAATTATTTTTAGCTGAAATTGTTGCATTTAAGCTGGTTTTCTGTTTTTAAATTCAATGGTTTTCTAATAACTGTTAACCATGCTTATTTCTGGAGTTTTTAAATCATATTTCCTAATGGTTTATCCTGGACCAGTTCTTAACTGCCTCCCACCAAATACTGAGGTATAGAGCCAACTGTGGTCCAGTTAATTGGAAAACTGTCCTGTACCTTATCAGGCTGCTTCATCAGCTTTTGCATTTTGGTCAATGCCATGGTGATCTGCTACCCAAATGGCCTGAAACTTCACATGTTCTGCCAAATTTGTGGGCATATTTAGGTAATTTAAACAACGTTTAATGTTATTTTATGAAGTTATACTCTGAAACTTAAGTGTGGCCTGTCTGCTTAAAAAAATAACATCTGAAGAATTGGCAAGTAAAATGGAAGAAAATATAAATTATATAAAAAAAATAAGCATAGTCTGTGTGCAAATGCTTCGGGGGGCTGTTGAGCTTGAATATTCAGAACTTGACCAAGCTACCGCTGAAAGTGTTCTACCAACACTTAAATTCTGAAATATATTTCAGTAAATATACAGTGACTGGAAAATACCAAAGACAACAGTGTTGAGATATGTTGTATGACTTCATTCAGCTTATTTGGTTTAATTTTATTGTAGTTTATTTATTTCTCTTTTATCTGTGTTTGCTTAGACTGTATCAATTTGTTTTATTGTACTTTGTGTTGCTTCAGCCTACTTAATTAAAAGGTGTGCTCTTTTCTTTATATATTTTTTATCTTAAACCTTTACAAATGTTTAAATTGCAGATTATGTTGAAAAACTCAACCTGCTTTTAGAATTATTTCATCAGTTATTTCTTAAAAGTACTATAAAGAGCTACAAAATGCCAATACATATATACATATGCGTTTTCATATATACTACATGGCAAAGTGAGAAAGCGTATCGTGAAAAATTTGCACAGGGATGTTTACCTGAGCTTATCGCACATACACGGTGAGTCCAGTGTATGTATACTCTGTTCAGATATAATCATGCCTTCTGGACAGCAATGTGTCATACAACGGCAGGCGCGAGAAATCTTATCATATAGACACATGCAGCTTCCAATCGCTCTATTGTGTTTCGTAACTTACTGTACATCAACTTACTAATATTTCACTCTTCTAATCGACCAGATAAGACCAGATAAGACCCGCTGATCACCTGAAGGTCAATACGCCTCAACGCTCTGTCGAGTAATATATTATTATTATTATTATTATTATTATTATTATTATTATTATTATTATTATTATTATTATTATTATTATTATTATTATTATTATTATTATTATTATTATTATTATTATTATTATTATTATTATTATTATTATTATTATTATTATTATTATTATTATTATTATTATTATTATTATTATTATTATTATTATTATTATTATTATTATTATTATTATTATTATTATTATTATTATTATTATTATTATTATATTATTATTATTATTACTATTATTATTACTATTATTATTACTATTACTATTATTATTATTATTATTATTATTATTATTATTATTATTATTATTATTATTATTATTATTATTATTATTATTATTATTATTATTGTTTTACTTTATTTCTGTAAATCATTTTATTCTTGTAAATCCATGTAAATTTTATTTCTAGTTAAATCAATACACAGTATTCCTTCAGATTATTATTATTATTATTATTATTATTATTATTATTATTATTATTATTATTATTATTATTATTATTATTATTATTATTATTATTATTATTATTATTATTATTATTATTATTATTATTATTATTATTATTATTATTATTATTATTATTATTATTATTATTATTATTATTATTATTATTATTATTATTATTATTATTATTATTATTATTATTATTATTATTATTATTATTATTATTATTATTATTATTATTATTATTATTATTATTATTATTATTATTATTATTATTATTATTATTATTATTATTATTATTATTATTATTATTATTATTATTATTATTATTATTATTATTATTATTATTATTATTATTATTATTATTGTTATTGTTATTGTTATTGTTATTGTTATTGTTATTGTTATTGTTATTGTTATTGTTATTGTTATTGTTATTGTTATTGTTATTGTTATTGTTATTGTTATTGTTATTGTTATTGTTATTGTTATTGTTATTGTTATTGTTATTGTTATTGTTGTTGTTATTGTTGTTGTTGTTATATTTTTTATGTGTCATTTGACGTGTCCAACATTTATTGTACTTCTTTGTACTAAACAATTAATTGGATTAATAAATTACTTAGTTATTTACTTACTCATGGTTATTGTTTGTGAGTTTCAGTCCATTATAAAAAAAGGTTTTTAATACATAAAAAACTGCAGCTAATACAGTGAAGTAATACTAATATTACAATAAAATATAATAATTTATTAGAAACTTCACTTATTCTTTTAAGAAAATTGTGAAACTGGTCTCTTTTAAGTTCTGTGAAGAATTTACCAATTTTCTTAAAAAGATAAGTGAATTATGCATTCAGTTGGAGGAATTTAGTGATGTCAAAAATAATTAAAAATATTTTTTTTTGGCATTTTGTTGCATCTTTATATTATTGAGGGACTAGTCCCTCAGTAATGTAAAACTGTGACAAAGTGTCAAAAAAAAGATTACAAATAGTTTTTTCAATTAAGATAACTGAACTTTGTAACAATTATACTTTATTGTAAGTTTATATATAAAGAATAAAATTCTGCATTAAGTTTGAGTTATTTCTTTTGCAAAGCGGGAGAATTTGGCTGCTTAAGGGGAAGGAGGCAAAAGTTAATTACACTTGAGTCAATCCATAGTGCAAAATGGAAGATGAAAGTAATTTTTTAAGCTATAAGTTAATCCTCATTTGTTACAGGAAGGGGTAGATGACATTCCAGATGAAGAATTAGGTGTTGAAAGTAAGTACATCTCATAAAAGTAAAAATCTGAAGCTATTGACAGGGAAGCAAATATAATTGAATAAATTATAATAAATAGTGACTAAACTTTACTTATCTTTGATATTAATAAATACCATAACAGAACTGTTTTGGCAAATCCATTGCTTGCATCATCAGCCAACTTGTTTAATAAACAAGATAAGTGAATTAACTGTTGTTTGGAGAGATTTAGTCACAGTAAAATTAATTAATAAAGCTTTTGTACTTGGTTAAGGTCTAACTGTCAGTTTTAGTTTCCAGCAGTCTCTTCTCTGGTGAGGGAACAATGAACTTCTTTATCAAATTGTCAACTGATTGGATTTAAAAATGTATTAATTAATCTTTGTATTTTCATTTTAACATATTCTCCTATGCTATGAGTTTGTTATGGCTTATAATGCCTTTAATAATTGTTTATGATTTTTATCCGAAAAGTGAAATGTTGCTGCTGACTTGTCCTCCTGTGGTGGAAACCAGCCCATTAAATTTCTGCATTGAATCTACAAATAATACTCAAAGTATAAACTTGAAAGAAGCGTAGGGACAGTGAAGCACAAATTAGTACAAAAGTGAATCGAGAAGATAGTGAGTGAAGCAATGTGTCAATATCTTCTCGATTCACTTTTGTACCTACAAATAATATTTTAAAATAATGCAAAATAATCAACAAGAAAGAATTACACAAAATTAGAGTAGATAATCCAACATTACCAAGAATATATGGGTTACTAAAAATATATAAAACAGGAAAAGCTATGAGACCTATTGCAAGTAGTATAAATGCCTCCCAAATGGTTACTAAATAACTTCAATAGCTTTCCAAAGTTTGAAAGTGCAGAGTTAAGAAACTCTTTAGACTTGGTAGAAAAAATCAAGGATATAAAGTTAGACAAAAATGACAGCCTGATTTCATTTGATGTCACACCATTATTCCCAAGCATACCAACAGAAAAATTACAAATACTGTTTAAAAATTGTTCAGTAGAAGATTCCGGGCTGTAAGGCCGTGGTCCATTGGGTTTCTTCATCTCAATGGACCACGGCCTTACAGCCCGGAATCTTCTACTGAACAAGACGCCGGACATGAAAGCCTCCCATATGTAAGTGAAGCAGATGTGTAATAAATATGACTCATCTATAAATTAATAATGAAAGCCTACGTTTGTTAATGTTAAAAAATTGCTAATTACAATGGAAATGGAAACAGTAGAAGCAGAAGAATACATCTCATTAACAAACTTGTGCATTAAACAAAACTTCTTCAGATTTAATGGGAAATACTACAGACAGAAATCAGGGTTATCCATGGGCAACATACTTTCACCCATTGTGGCAAATTTGAGTGCATTTGAAACAAATTAAAATGGCCTTCCTATGGATCTTTAAGATTTGGTATAGATATGTTGACATCTTTGCAGTAGTTCCAAACAGACATTTATATGTAGAATAAAAAGAAGTATTTCAAAAAGTGGAGTGCCATTGTTACTAAAATTAGGCAAATGAGTCAACCTTGTATATACTTTTCTCCACTTACAAGTTTTTTGATGAAGACTAGTTTCTGGGAACTTCTTCCCTATCGTCAGTTCTGTGGTTGACTGATGATGCATCCGGTGTCTGCATCTGGCTTGGTGTCGTGCTGCCATCTAATGTTCTGGTAAGTTTGATGACGTCATCTACGGCGGGAATTTCAAAATTCATCAAGAGGTCCTGTTTCTTCGTAATAAATATGTTTTCCCAAATCTGTAGTTCCAGAGGTTTCTTTGCATGTTTGATCAGTTCTATTTCTTGTTTTATGTTGTGATTCTCAGACCAAAAGTGATGTGCTACGGCCGACTTGTCCATGTGTTTGAATTTAATTTTTCTGAAGTGTTCTTTCATTCTTGTTCCTTGTGCTATGGCAGACTTGTGTTGACTGAAGATGTGGGCAAATGTCCATGAAATTAATTTAGCAAACACATAATAGAAGTATTGTCATCGGCTTCTTAAGTTAAATGGAGAATATTTACTAAATATTTTTATTTGTGAAGTGTATACAAGTTTGACTCATTTGCATTCCACTTTCTGAAATACTTCTTTTTATTCTATACATAAGTGAATACTTAAATTTTAGTGTATTAAAGGCAGTGTGCAATTTAATGTATTCTTTGTTTACAATAGACAGAAGTAATACTCCAGATTCAGAACTGGTGTACAGAGATCCAGGGCAAATGTTCCTTAATGGTCAACAAGACTTGGAAGATGGCCAGAACTCTACAGTTAAAAATCTAGCCATTGCCATACTGCAAGTGGAACAAAGCATAGAGACAAAATATTTACAAAAACCTCTTGGTAAGCGACTTCAAATTCTTTATATTGCTCCAGTTCTAACATGCCCAATTAATTACATAAATATTGAGTATTAAATATTTTGATTGCAGCTTCCATAGGACTTTTGAAACGCTGGGAAATGAGTCTGATGGCTTCTACAAGCTTTTCACAATTATTTCTTCATTTCTCAACTTTGGGTAAGTTTACTACAATATCCGTAAAGGAATAATTAATCCTTAAAATGTATTATTTTTGCTTTAGTCTGAGAAGTGTTAATTCAATTGATAATGTTCCAAATATGTCTATTAACATTGTAAAAATGGTTGTTATATGTTTTGTGATTATACAGCTTTCTGACCTTTTCTTATCTGCAGGTATGTGCAATAAAACCACACTGAAATAGAAGGGGATTCACAATCCCATTATTTATTATATGAATGCACTATATTACTTTACTGTGATTGTTCATGATACATTAAATTTTGCAACAAGAGTATGTACTTGATTGAAGGAAAAATCAGCTTAAAGGCACAAGAGAGAGCAAAATGAAGATTGGTTAATTCAAACACAGAAAATAGTAAAAGAAATTGAAATTATGTTGTTTTCAAAAGCTAGGCTTTGGCAATGAAGCCATTAGCTCTCTTGCTCTCCAATATTTCTGTGTAGTGGGTCCGGCAAGTAGGGCTTCACAGGTTAGAAGATGTTCTTCAGTCATTTCCTCTTCTTTGTTGTCAAATGCTAGGCTTTGGCAATGAAGCCATTAGCTCTCTTGCTCTCCAATATTTCTGTGTAGTGGATCCGGCAGGTAGGGCTTCACAGGTTAGAAGATGTTCTTCAGTCATTTCCTCTTCTTTGTTGTCAAAAGCTAGGCTTTGGCAATGAAGCCATTAGCTCTCTTGCTCTCCAATA
>CM060957.1:7171819-7319319 GCA_030765055.1 Mantis religiosa | reverse complement strand
CAAAGGACATCACCTCTACTGTTTGAAGCCCAAGCTCACAGTATGTATTTGTGAAATATGATTTAACCAAAAGTGAAACCTTGGTTTTCTGTTCAATAACTGAAGTCTATACTAAGTAGTCAATTTTAGCAATGTTTGAGCCCATAGAGACGCTTAAATAGTACCAGCATGACCCTTCCTTAGATGTTATTGATGTGTTTTTTGAGACAGTTATTCAGAAATAGCTTAAAATAATAGTTGGAAAGTACAATAAAACCTTGTTAATCCACACCTCTTTAACCCGGACCAGTTTTGTAAAAAAAAATTGTGTTTCGTGTAACAAATGAAGACTTGATAAATAGAGCCAACATGACAAATTCAATGCCATGGCTGGGATTTGAACCACGGATCTCTGGGCATGATCCCAGCCATGGCATTGAATTTTTCTATTTATCAAAAGCCTTGGCCTATATACGGCTAGTGTGAAGAAATGATTAATTTCCATAAATTAACTAAAATGAAGACTTGTTTTATAGACAATAAATAGCTATTCTCAGTAGGTACATTACTTGAATTCTCTTGCCAGCAGGCGAATGCTTTGCACTCACCCGACCTATTTGGCTCCATGTTGGAAGAGAAACTTTGATAAAGTTATGGAAAAAGTTGTGGCTTGCCAGAAAACAAGATGAAGAAGAAAAAATAAGTGAGGAAGAAGAATTTATAGACATTTTTAAAAATACCTATGGCTGTTCCAATGTTGATGAACACATTGACAACTTGTTACAAATCGACAATGATGGCGCTTATAAACCGATTACAGAGGAAAGCATTATTGCATCATGCATGGTTACTGAAAATGAAAATGAAGAGTATTCAGATTCAGACAGTGTTGATAAACCACCGTGGTTATGACCCAAGCACAAGCAGTAGCAACCACAGAGAAGTTGATGCTTTATTAGAGTTTATTATAAAGAGGGTTCTAACTTAAATCTTTAAAGATAAATTTCCTTTAACCACTTGAAGGAAAACTGACAAGTCATCAATGTTCTTTGTTGGATCATTTCGGACATTGAATTCCTGCATACCTGGATCAAACAAGTAACTGTTCAAAAAAAGAATAATAATTCTAACTTTACAACCGTTGATTTAATGAAATTGGTCACTACGACCAAACCAGTTCAGAAACTAAGAGAAATGCTATCAGCAATAGAACCTTCATCAGTCCATAACAAAAGCAAAGCCTGTTGGCAGGTGATAAACAGCTTTCAAAAATTACTACCCTCAGCCACAACTAAATTTGAAATCAAATTTGGAAATAATATTTAACTCCCTTCATTATATCATCTGCTTTTTTATAATCATTTTGCTTTGCTTGGCAGTAACTAAAAGTTCAGCATGATAATTTAAATACAAGAAAAAATAGTTTGTCAAGTAAATCTAAAACAAGTGGCAGTATACTTCTCTACGCTACGGCTAATAAAGAAATTATGAATAATAAAAAACAAAACTAAAAGTGGTACAATTGTGGAATATATCAGGGCTTTGGCTTAAAAAAAAATTGCAATATTTAAGCCATTTCTAAATATTGTAAATGCTTCTTTTGAATTAGCATATCTCCTGATAAATTAAGAATAGCTTAAGTTAATTTATTGTACAAAAAAGGAAATAAAAGTGACAAACAATTACATATTGATATCTAGTCTGTCATCAGTTTAAAAGATTTTTTGAAAAATTAATTTACAACTGCTTAATAAATTACCTTAAATTTGGCTTACAAGGGACACCTTTGACCTCAGAGGGCTTGAAACCACACAAAAAAAATTCTTATAAACCAGTGGTTTCTATAATTTCCATGCAAAACATTGTGTTCTACCTCATATGACCAGTTTAATAGAGAGGAACAAAGTAATGAGATATCAATACCGTAGAAGGGAAGTATACGTAGTCAGTGACGTCAGTGTATCAATAAATATTCGTTATTTTTTCTGAACAGTATGTGAAAAAAGTATATTTTCAGATTATGTGGGTAGTGAATGGTGTCGGCGTGACAAGGCATGGGGGCAAAAGTACAGATTGCCCCCAAAGTTGTGACGCATGTGAAAGATGCTTCACTTTGTGCCATAAAGTTAACTGTTAATGGACCCATGGAGAAAAGGTCTTTCTGAGTCTAAAATAAAACCCATCTCCTTTCATATCAGTGGTTGTGCTTAATACTGTGTTAGTAGCCAATGGTCAAGCGGAAAATGCAGAATTAATGGTGCATTTCCTGTTCTCCTGTTTCTTTCTCTCTCCCGCTCATCATGGTACAAATTTGAATTGGGTAAAATTTTTTACAATGATGTGTTATATTAAGTTACGTTGTGTTAATAGAAAATCATCTCCATTTTTGTCTAACTAGTGTTTCTGCAGCGGCCTTGTCTGATTCTGATAAATATGTAATTTTTTATGTACATATACCAACTTCGAGTTCTGTAAAAAGAGGATCATCTTGTATTTGGATAAATCTCTATACGGGAGGGGATCCATCCCCTTCAGCTGCCATGGTGCGGGCGCTGCGGACCCCTGGCACTCATGGTACCTTCGACGTTACTGGAGGAATGCAGGCCGAACATTCAAGCCCCTCCCTGTTGGGAGTTCGGATTGGATTGGACTTGAGGGTGCAGTGGTTCCCGATACCCTGGGAGATTGGGAACGTCTGGACGGCTGTCATCACATGGATTTGAGGGAAGTCTTAAGTTCCCGGGTGCTAGCCTGCAGAGCTAGAAGTCTTAAGTTCCCGGGTGCTAGCCTGCAGAGCTAGTAGTCAGTGTGCTAGATCACTGGACACCCCGACCGAGGTTATTCGGTAGTCATCCCGGATGGGTTGATATGCGTAAGTGGCATATCCATTTCCACCCTGTAATGACGGGGGGGCTTGTCAGTCTCTAGGTCTTGCCGGCACCCCTTTTGGGAACAGCTGGCATTCTCCCGGGTAAGGAGAGAGGGTGGTTTACCATCTGCGTAGATACTCTCAACCCTTATGTATGTATGTATGTATGTGTGTGTGTACTTGGATAAATACAGTAATTGGTGTAAAACTGCTTATTAATATGGATATTTAGACTCTTAGAGTATAATTCCAGAGGTTTGATATAAAGCATGATTCCAACTTACTAGAAGGAAGGTTTATATTTAGTTTAAACTTTACGTACAGTAAATTTGCTTGGTTTAGACCTCAGTATAATTTAAACTTACTTGACAAAAATGACCCTGAATGAATGATTTTGTTGCTGTTTTCTTTACCTCTATTGCATTCCTTCAGCAGTAGGAACAGTTGCATTGCCCCTTTGAATAAGTTTTGTTTAATAGATTTAGTTTTATAGAAACTATAACTTAGATATAAAAGAGGGTAAACTTTGTGTTCATGTTATAGAAAGTACCGCATGGAGATTGGTTCTGTCCTAAATGTCGTCCACCGGAGAAAGTCAACAGGAATTTGAACAAGAAGAGACGGTTGTTCACCCAAGAGGAGGAAGAAGAAGAAAGTCCAAAAGAAAAGAATAACTCAAGTCCAAAAGAAAGGAATAACTCAAGTCTAAGGGAAAAGAATACAGAAGTTCAAGAGTAAGCTACTCATTGTTACTAATAAAAATGCATTTTAGAATTTTAATTTTCTTAATTTTATGGCCATGTGCAATAATCCTAACCAATGCATCTTAGGCTATCCTTGAGGTGAGCCCTTGGCCCTTTTGCTAATAGGATAGTCTTTCAGTATATTTACATACTTGGTACAGGTTTGCACCTTTTAATTGTTATTAATTCCCTTTCACTGCCTACCTTGCAGCAGTTTTTTGCTGTTTGCCAATTTTTTTACTTTCTGTACTATTGTTTACCTTTTATTTCAACTTCCGTATTACTATCAAGATAATCATATCCAGTTTACAATGGAAGTAGAAAGAGACAACACCCTACCCTTTTTGGACCTCAAGATAACTAGAAATCGTCATGGTGTAGATTTTGGAATATACAGGAAGCCCACACACATAATGAATGAATGAATGTGTAGTGTTTAACGCCCGCTTTTACTACATACGGCACCGCAGGCGGTGACACTTATTTCTCTCTTTCCTTTCTGCAGTTTACTAAGCCATATTTTTGCTATGTCGATAAGCACCTACTTCTCATTGTTGACTGTTCGACATTAGGTGAGAATATTAGGAAGGTCCTAACGTAACATGTTCTTGGTAAATGCCAGCAATATACGGAGCATGTATGCTCTAGTTCAACTCAAAATAGTAATCTTGTGCTTCATTGTAGAATGAAGAGAATGTCCATTCTCATTAAGAAACAGGATCTTAATTTAAATATTAAAAGCAGAAGCATTATTAACAGTGAAGTATTCTTCATTTTTGAGTTTGATTTATGAGTCACTATGTTTACACTCAAACTTCACTTACTTGTATAATTGAAACGTTTTCAAGATCATTCAATCTCATCCTCAGCTATTTGGTGACTAAATGAACATTCCTCTTCTTCCACTACTACGGTGCTCCGATCCCTCTGCCATCTGGTGTTAGGGGCACTAGGTTTTAATACTTCATTTAATGCCGGGATTTCAAAATTTATAACTTTATCACAGTTTTTAGTTATGAATATTTTTTCCCAAATATCCAATTCTAGGGCGTACTTAAAGATTTTAACAGTTTAATGTTATGGCCAATGTTGTTTTCTGTCCAAAAATGGTGTGACACTGCAGATTTTTCTGTTTGTTTCAACTTTATGTTCCTCTGGTGTTCTTTTTGCCTGGTTAACAAGTTTCTCTTAGTTTTTCCTATGTAGCTTTTATCACAGGTTAGACAGTCCAGAATATGAAAAAATTTCAAATAATCCATTAACCCCAAGTATCACTTCTGTCAATAAAGCTTTATCAGCTACAAAAAACATTAAGTACATCTGAAAAATACAACTTAAAATCTTCCAACCCCACACTACCAAGGTTGTACTGTTTGCCAAAAATCCACAAACAAGACAATAGCATGAGACCCATCATCAATGACATCAATTCACCTACGTACCACATTGCAAAGTGGTTAGTAAGAAAATTAAAATCATATGACAAATTTCAAAGTTTGGGAATAAAGAACTCCTTAGAATTGATAAATCACCTCCAGAAGTACAACATCCCAGAAAATCACATACTAGTTTCTTTTGATGTTAAGGCACCTTTTACAAGCATTCCAGTAGAAAAAATACCTACACTCCTCAAAAAATGGCTAACCCAGACTACAACGGACCCCACAGAAATAGATGACATTATCAATCTTACAGATTTATGCACAAGGAATAATTACTTCTTGTTTAACCACAAATTCTACAGACAATCAAAAGGATTAGCTATGGGGAGCCCACTTTCGCCTATTTTAGCAGACCTATACATGAGCTATTTTGAAACACACATAGTAAAGGCCTTCCCACAGATTTATAAATTTTCGCAGAGATATGTTGATGATGTTTTTGATATCATTCTGGAAAAACTTAAAGAAGATTCTCTAAAATTACTAAACCTGCAAGATAATCATATCCAGTTTACAATGGAAGTAGAAAGAGACAACACCCTACCCTTTTTGGACCTCAAGATAACTAGAAATCGTCATGGTGTAGATTTTGGAATATACAGGAAGCCCACACACATAATGAATGAATGAATGTGTAGTGTTTAACGCCCGCTTTTACTACATACGGCACCGCAGGCGGTGACACTAATGATACATGAGATGAAAATGGAGCACCGGTGGAATGAGATGGCGGGGGAAACCGGAGGTCCCGGAAAAAACCCGCCCCAGCGCTGTGTTGTCCACCACAAATCTCACTTTGCGGTCACCTGGGATCGAACCCGGGCCGCCTTGGTGAGAGCCAAGCGGTCTAACCACTGAGCCACAGCGCGGCCCCCACACACATAGATAATTACATAAAGAAAAATGAATACAACCCAGTTTCACATCAACTAGCTACCTTTAGAAGTCTAATTCACCGGCTATACAACATCCCACTGAGTAAGGATGAATTTTTGAAAGAACAACAACACATAAAAGACATAGCGGTATTAAATGGATTCAACCCAGCCATCATGAGGAACATGATAAAAAGAAAGGAAAAACTCAAGATAATATCCAAAAATACCACTCTCACACCACTTAAAAACACAAATTGACAATATAGAAAATTCCCCTACCATCCATGGGCTTCTAGAAAATTTGAACGAATCTTCAAAAGACTAAACTTAAAACTAGCACCCCAAAACAAATTCAGTCTGAGGAACCTGCTAAATAAACCACTAAAAAATTCAATCCCCAGATAAATTGTGAAACCTGTGAAAAAAGCTACATAGGAAAAACTAAGAGAAACTTCGAGATTCAACTGTATTGGAACACCACAGTGAAGCGAAAAATTATTAAATTTTAGATGAGTCGCATTTTTTACACATCTGCTTCACTTTCGTACCTATTTTGAGGACATGTTTCGCAAATCTTCGTTTGCATCTACGGCTCTTGTGCGACTGACGCTAGATCCAGCGGTGTGGGTAATTCTGGGGTTGTTGCTGCCATCTGTTGATTTAGTGATGAACTGAAATGTGGGATTCTCTTCTAGCGGGATTTCAAAGTTCATTAGTTGGTTTTTATGTTTTTCTATGTATATCCTCTCCCATATGACGAGTTCACTAGGTTTTTGTACGTATTTTAGTAATTCTGTGCTATCTTCAATTTCATGATTTTCAGACCAGAAATGAGCTGCTATTGCGGACTTATCAATATTTTTGTATCTTAAGTGCATGAAGTGTTCTTTCTTTCTAGTGCCTATGTTCCTTTTTGTCCTTCCTATGTAAATTTTTTCACAGTCTTTACACTTAATTTTGTAAATGCCTGACTTTTCCTCTGGTTTTATCTTATCAGTATTATTACTGTGAAGTAGGTTTTTAATGTTGTAATTGTTTTTTGGTGCCAATGTTATATTGTATTTCTTGAATATTTTTTGGAACTTTTTTGTGGCCCAGGGGTGGTAAGTAAATTTAGCAAATCTAGTTTCTTGTTTTATTGGTGTGAGAGCTGTGATCTGTTTTAATTTCTTTTGAAGTTTGAATAATTTTAGGTTTTTATCTACAAGGTTTTTTCCATATCCATTTTTAATTGCAGTTTTTAAGATTTGATGGTATTCGTTTTGATATTCTTGCTGGCTGAGAGGTAGATTTACTAATCTGTGTGTCAGACTGTTGATGGTTGCATGTTTGTGTGGAATTGGGTTGAAACTATTTGCTTTGATGTAATTATCTGTGTGTGTTGCTTTTCTATGAATGCCAAATTCTAGTTTTTCATTGCCTTTTTTGATTTTAAGGTCTAAAAAAGGTAGAGTACAGTCCTCTTCAGTTTCTACTGTGAATTGTATGCTGGGTTCTTGCAGGTTGAGTAGTTTCAAAGCATCATCTATTAGTTTGTAGGGCACTATTGCAAAGATGTCTACGTATCTGTACCATGTTTTAAACATATGAGGGAAGGCTTTAGTAATATGTGTTTCGAAAAAGCTCATGTATAGATTGGCCAAAAATGGTGATAGCGGGCTTCCCATAGCTAGTCCTGAAATTTGTTTGTAATATTTTCCATTGAAGACAAAATAATTTTGATGTATACATAATTCAGTCATTGCCACATATTCTTCTATTGCATTGGCATCCAGGTTTATAGAATTTAGCCATTTTTTCAGTTGAATCAAAAGTTTGTCTAATGGAATGCTAGGGAAGAGGGAGCGGACATCAAAGGATACTAAAGTGTCATGAGGTTTTAGTTTAAGATTTTGAATTTTTTCTACCAAGTCTAAAGAGTTTTTTATACTCAGAGTATGGAATTGTGGAAAGGACTGAAATTTTTTGGTTAGCCATTTTGCCAGAAGGTAAGTAGGAGTGTTTATATTATTTACAATGGGTCTCATGGGTATGTTGGGTTTGTGTATTTTAGGCAAACCATATATTCTTGCAAGGGTAGGGTTGTCTGGTTTGATAGTTTTTTGTTCTGTAGTTGTTAAAATTTTACTATTAATGATGGTTTTTTGTACATCTTTTATGCATCGGTTGAGTGGATTAGAATCTATTTCCTGGAATTCTTTTTGTTGTAGTAACTCTAACATTTTTTCTTTGTATGTAGCTGTATCTAAGATTACTATTTTGTTCCCTTTATCAGCCCTTGAGAAGATTACATCCTTTTTCCTTAAAGATTTAATTATCTGAATTTGTTTCAAATGTTTTATTGGCTTTTTATTTATTAAGTTTTCCAATATAGGAGCTGATTTTTTTCTAATTATATTTTTGTCCATGGTTTCCAAGCCTTCTACTGCTAATTCTATGTCTGCAATGAATTCATCCGGGTTGCTGGAGTATGTTATACATGTACAATTCCATACTCTGAGTATAAAAAACTCTTTAGACTTGGTAGAAAAAATTCAAAATCTTAAACTAAAACCTCATGACACTTTAGTATCCTTTGATGTCTGCTCCCTCTTCCCTAGCATTCCATTAGACAAACTTTTGATTCAACTGAAAAAATGGCTAAATTCTATAAACCTGGATGCCAATGCAATAGAAGAATATGTGGCAATGACTGAATTATGTATACATCAAAATTATTTTGTCTTCGATGGAAAATATTACAAACAAATTTCAGGACTAGCTATGGGAAGCCCGCTATCACCATTTTTGGCCAATATATACATGAGCTTTTTCGAAACACATATTACTAAAGCCTTCCCTCATATGTTTAAAACATGGTACAGATACGTAGACGACATCTTTGCAATAGTGCCCTACAAACTAATAGATGATGCTTTGAAACTACTCAACCTGCAAGAACCCAGCATACAATTCACAGTAGAAACTGAAGAGGACTGTACTCTACCTTTTTTAGACCTTAAAATCAAAAAAGGCAATGAAAAACTAGAATTTGGCATTCATAGAAAAGCAACACACACAGATAATTACATCAAAGCAAATAGTTTCAACCCAATTCCACACAAACATGCAACCATCAACAGTCTGACACACAGATTAGTAAATCTACCTCTCAGCCAGCAAGAATATCAAAACGAATACCATCAAATCTTAAAAACTGCAATTAAAAATGGATATGGAAAAAACCTTGTAGATAAAAAACTAAAATTATTCAAACTTCAAAAGAAATTAAAACAGATCACAGCTCTCACACCAATAAAACAAGAAACTAGATTTGCTAAATTTACTTACCATCCCTGGGCCACAAAAAAGTTCCAAAAAATATTCAAGAAATACAATATAACATTGGCACCAAAAAACAATTACAACATTAAAAACCTACTTCACAGTAATAATACTGATAAGATAAAACCAGAGGAAAAGTCAGGCATTTACAAAATTAAGTGTAAAGACTGTGAAAAAATTTACATAGGAAGGACAAAAAGGAACATAGGCACTAGAAAGAAAGAACACTTCAGGCACTTAAGATACAAAAATATTGATAAGTCCGCAATAGCAGCTCATTTCTGGTCTGAAAATCATGAAATTGAAGATAGCACAGAATTACTAAAATACGTACAAAAACATAGTGAACTCGTCATATGGGAGAGGATATACATAGAAAAACATAAAAACCAACTAATGAACTTTGAAATCCCGCTAGAAGAGAATCCCACATTTCAGTTCATCACTAAATCAACAGATGGCAGCAACAACCCCAGAATTACCCACACCGCTGGATCTAGCGTCAGTCGCACAAGAGCCGTAGATGCAAACGAAGATTTGCGAAACATGTCCTCAAAATAGGTACGAAAGTGAAGCAGATGTGTAAAAAATGCGACTCATCTAAAATTTAATAAGAGAAACTTGTTAACCAGGCAAAAAGAACACCAGAGGAACATAAAGTTGAAACAAACAGAAAAATCTGCAGTGTCACACCATTTTTGGACAGAAAACCACAACATTGGCCATAACATTAAACTGTTAAAATCTTTAAGTACACCCATAGAATTGGATATTTGGGAAAAAATATTCATAACCAAAAATCGTGATGAAGTTACAAATTTTGAAATCCCGGCATTAAATGAAGTATTAAAACTTAGTGCCCCGCCCCTAACACCACATGGCAGAGGAATCGGAGCACCGTAGTATTGGAAGAAGAGGAATATTCATTTAGGTACCAAACAGCTGAGGATGAGATTGAATTATCTTGAAAACGTTTCAATTATACAACAAGTAAGTGAAGTTTGAGTGTAAACATAGTGACTCATAAATCAAACTCAAAAAAAAAAAAAAGAGAGAGAGATCTTGTTTACCTGTTAACCTTTTTTTATATAACTATTATGAACCATTTTTATGAAATCTTATTTGTCTGCTTCATGCTAATCAAGATAAAACTTTGCATTTTGTCAGCCAAACTGAATTTATAGCAAGATGCTAAACAGTGTATGGTTATGTTCTGGTCTTAAAATTCTATACCCTTTCCATGACATTGCAAGAAACAACAGAAACTATTTGCTATTTGTAGTTGGTTTATTAATACTCGTCACTTGTTTATATTAATGAGAGACTAGTTTCAAAGGCATTCGCCTCCATTTTTAATCTCTTTCCTCCAAACACATATAACTGAATAACATTAAAATTCGTAAGCTTTCACGGCTGGTGTCAGTATAATATAAAGCATCAACTGGGCTTATGGGCCGTGGTCTACTGGGCTCCTTCATCTTCCCAGACGTTTCGTCTGCGGCAGACATCTTCAGTGGCAATCCGATTCTACTGCCACTGAAGATGTCTGCCGCAGACGATACGTCTGGGAAGATGGAGCCCAGTAGACCACGGCCCACAAGCCCGGTTGATACTTTATATTAAACTGAATAGCACTTGTAAAAATTATAAAATTATTGAAAAATTTAAATTAAGAGTAATATCTGGAACTGATTGATACCATGAAGATATTTTGAAGTAAACTGTGTTTTAAAGAGTTCTACAATTTTTTGTTCAAGGCTCCGTCAAAAGGGTAGTTCAGGGTGGTGCATCTTTGTTCCTATTGTCCAAGATCAATGACATCTAAAATTATATCTAAATCCTGTATATTTGTCATAATTATTTGCTGAACTATAATCAGTGTCATCACTTACATTTATGCGTGATTGGAGGAATGTAGATCAAGCCACTGTTTCGAGGCACCGCGGTTTCAGTAATGTACTAATTTTTCATCAGAAGTGGCAATTCTCCGGATAAATCTATCATCTATGGGATTACAGATAAGATGACAAGATATCCTTTCTACTTTCAGCCTGTTGAGGTGTTAGTTCATAAGGTAACAGATCTACAGCTTTTGCAGGATGTTCCAGGTGTCTTAATGTGGCGATATATGGTATGTTTTGATGTACTAAGTTCTTAAAGCCTATGGGTATTTTTTGCAGATTTTCTTGCAAAACTTGGCATGTATCCTCAATATTCCATAATTTAGGTCTTCCAGAATGTGGTAAATCTTTAATGTTTTTGCCTCCATCAAACATGAAACATTGTGCCACACGCTCACTAATGACACCTTCACCATCCTCTTCACATAATTTTCAAGCTGTGGTAGCAGTTTTATATATTTCCATATAGTGTTTTAGAAGGATTCGTTCAAACTTTATCTCCATTTTGTGATCGTTTATTAACAACCGAAGACTAATACATTCTTACACTGTATGCAACTCTAGCCATGGTGTCCTGTAAATAGCATGGCAAAACCAAAATATCTGATAAATTTTCCAGTATACCAAAATCAAAAAACCAACTTTATTTTTGAGACCACCTAATATTACAATATACTTATTGTTAGAATTCAGATAAGTTGGTTGTGTTGACACTAACACTTCACTGCATTTGGTTTAAATGCACATGTTTTGAGCATGTTAGTGTTACCAGGGCATGTCAATTTTAATACTTGTTTGCTTTAATATCAACAATATATACGTTATGTGTGATCGGAGGAATTTGGTAACAGTGATGTCAGAATTAATTGAAAAAATTAGTTGTAATTGGTGTTTAACACTTCATCATTTACATTTTTATATTATTGAGGGACTAATTTTGGAAGCAATTTTGCATCTATTTTCAACCTTGAAGGTCTGACTGTTGTCCGCTCTCATCTCTGGTGGTGAAGTTCATAGTTCCACCACCAGAAAGAAGAAAGCAGACGACAACAATAGTCAAACCTTTGAGGTTTGAAATGGACACAACAGCTTCCGAAACTAAACCCTCAATAATATAAAAATGAGACAGAATGTTAAAAACCAACTACAAATAGTTTTTAAATTAATGTCTATGTGTTACACATAATGTTTAATAACTTTGTTCCAGAGAGAGCATTCCTGTCATAGAAGTATGTGATACTTGTGGGGAGGGAGGTCACGTTATTTGTTGTGATACCTGTCCGCTACTGTTCCACATAGAATGTCTGGTACCCCCTCTGAAGAAGATACCAAGGGGAAAATGGTACTGTCCAAAATGCAAAGCAGGGAAAGGTAATTGTGTTATTACTTCTTCTTTCTGGGAGATTAAAAATTATTGTGTAATTGAATAATTTGGATAGAATTTGAGTGTATTAGTCACCTTTTTATACCACTTGCACTATTAATTGGGCACTGTTTCAGAGATAAATTGTTGTTTGACTGCTGATTCATTGTTGATGTAGATAAGCTTTAGAATTACTGACATTCACCTCAGGACAAGGGAAAACCCAGGAAAGAAACCTTATTCAGATAGCTCACACTGCTATGATTCAAACTCAGGACCTCATAAACATGAGGAAGCAAACAATTCTAGCCTTCTTGTCATGGTTCCAGGAACTTGCTGAAGGAATCTTTTATAGGAATTTCAAAATTAAAAGTCAGTCTTTTTTCCAAATTTGACTGTTTCAATGAAATCTTTAAAATTAGAAAAAATCAGAAACAGTTGCTTACTTCTGGACTAAGAGTGGTATACCTCATCTCTAGACACTTCAAATAATTAGCAAAGCAAGAACCTATCACAGGGAGAAAAACACAGCTTGCCTGTGTTTGAACACACTTACTCTTAATTCATTGACCTTATAAATGGTGATCAATAAAGACTGGAGGCGTGTATTTTTCCACAGGTATACTGCACACGGGCTGTACTGTTATTGCTTGCACATGTAAACAACTGCAGATTGGTATAGCTTGACCATGACAACTACTTCACAGCAAGAGAAAACAAAAAAGTCGCATTGTACTATGCCTTGACCTTGCCTCTGCATATGAAGCAGTGCTTCAGTAATTTGCAGAGTACTACGCTAGTTTATTGACATATGCACATTTGATAATCGTGCTGTACATCTAATGTCATTCATACATACTGTGTCCAGCTAACTTGTATCGCATGCGAGAGCACATCCCTCTGGCCTTTAGTGGTCAATTTTGGTAATATTAATTAAAGTCCAAGACTTAAAAAGAGTACTTACGATTGTAAGTCGCTCCTGGGGTGTGTAATATCAAACATGTATTTGAGATACCCTTGCAGTCGATTGTGGAAATGCAAGTCATTTTGGTCATTTAATGTTATGCTGGCATGTTGCCATGATAGTCCAGTAAAGTAGCTGTGCATAGAGCAGAAGTTCTGTGGTTCAAGACCTGACTATGTCATTGAATTTTTCACTTCTGAATCTCCCTTTCAACCCAAAAAAAATTAAAATTAAGTTTTCAATCTTAAAATTCCAATGAAATATTTTTTTCAACAACTTCCTGGAACCATCACAAGAGGATTACAACTTGCCTACATCAACTTCAATAATGAATCAACAATATTTAAGCATTAGGAGTCGAATTGAGGACATGGAAGTGAAGCATGTGTGTTGCTTTGCAGCTAATGACAGAAGTGAAAGCTTCTAAAACATGAATATGTCTAGTATAAATTACGTAATAATTGAAGCAGATGTTTCCCAAACTTGAATTTCAGTCAAAATTTCCATCAAAAATGGTAGCCTATAAATGGCTAATGTAGAGAAATGATTAATTTCCATCAATTAACTAAAATAAGAGTTAAATGATGAAGCCTGGGACTCAAGTACTTACGATAGTAAGTCGCCACAAACTGTATCTCAGATGCGAGAGCCCCTAGAGGTTTACCAGGGAAATATACGAGTCAAATGGAGAAGTTGATGTCAGGACAGCACGTTGGCCATGGTAGCTCAATGGGTTAGAGTGACTGGATGGAAACCAGGAGATCTGTGGTTCAAATCCTGGCCATGGCATTGAATTTTCCATGTTGACTCTATCCATCAAAAACCTTAGCCTATAAACGGCTAATGTGGAGAAATTATTAATTTCCATCAATTAACTAAAATTGAATTTCAGTGTTTAAGTTCTGAATTTTGCCTTCACAGTTGCAAAGCTTCTAATAAATTAATAAATCAACAGTTAAAAACACAAATTGATAATGGAGACAGTTACTTTACCAAACATGTTCGTAAGTGGTGTATAATGCTCAGCAATTGACTCAAATTCTTAACCAAATTATAGTGTTATTAGTGTATCTTCTTGAAACTGTCAGATAAGTCTGTATTTTGTACATAAGAGCAATTCTTATTAGAATTTCTGATAATGTGTACTTTCATATTATTTCTATTATGCCTAATTTTGGAAGCGGTAAAACAAAGTTCTCTTGAAAGAATGAATAATATATTGTGTTGCATGCTATGATTAAGTGAACTGCAGCAACTTGGTGCAAAGTAAGATATAAGGAATGCATTTTTAAAAGTTACGTACTCTTTCAGTGTTATAGATAATATTCTGCAAAGTTGCTCTCCATTCCATTCATTACAAATGGATGGCTTCATTCTCTTCAGCTAGTGAGAAGCTATGAAGAGTTACTATAATTTTATTTTATGTACCATTTAGGTAATTGCATATCCATACTTGCCAATTTTTATGAATTATCCATAAAATGTATGGGAGCAAAGGCTTTTTTAAGTTTCACAGGAAAGGGGACACTTTTACAGGTTTGTGGGGAGATTCAACATGTTAAGATTTTCATGGACATGATTAAGAATTAACTTCTATTGCATTGTAATCTTAAATTACAAACTGAAGTATCACGATAATTGATATACAGCACCATGATAGGTCAGAGTTTATCTATATGCCTGTCCATCATAATCACGGGTTGCAATAAAATCCATACTATGCAGACTACTGTCCATTCCAAACCAGAGTAGTACCTAGCATTGTAAACAAAGTGTATTATCCACACAAAAATAGTTTGTAAACCCTGCCCCTAACAGCTGGATGTTTTCTTGTTCCACATGCTTACTATGAGGGCCGTTCAGAAAGTAACCTCCGGTTGATTGCAAAAAATTCACCAAGTTAAATAAAAATATTTTAATATATACATCTTCTAACTACATCTTTGCACTATTTTTCTACATAGTCTCCATAACGATTGAGGCACTTATCGTATCTGTTCACAAGCTTTGAAATTCCTTCTGCATAAAAATCACCCGCTTGTGCCTGGAGCCAGCCTGTGACCGCATCTTTGAGCTCTTCTTGCTGTTACTATCTCGTACAAGAGAGTCTTAGAAATCTGTGGAAAATCAGTAGACAACTCCGACATTGTGAAACGTCGGTTTTCACGAACTTTTGCATCAACTGTCTGAACGAGTTCGTCCGTCACCAATGATGGTCTACCACTCCTCTCTTCATCATGAACGTTTTGTCGTCCACTTTTAAATAAACCTACCCATTCACGGACCACTCCTTCACTCATAACTCTTGGTCCGTACACGGCACAAAGCTCACGATTAATAGCCGCTGCAGAATATCCTTTGGCTGTAAAAAACCTTATAACAGCACGCACTTCACATTTGGCGGGGTTTTCTATTGCAGCACACATTTCAAACGGCCACAAACACTAAACTAGCGCAGATACGACGTTCACTCGACCACGGCTTGATGCTGACTGACCTGCTGAGTGCGTGAATGCACAGATGGCGTCGCTACTCCCCCCACTACCCGCACTGTGACCGATCGGAGGTTACTTTCTGAACGGCCCTCGTATATATCACCTTCAATTGAACATGGTTTCATCTACGAAAAGGGCACCCTACTTTCTTTATAGTTCAAAATGCAATTAACAACTGATATTAATGTCTGTTCAGTTAACGCGTGTGCAGTTTGACCGCCTTCTTTGACACCCTTATAATCATTTTACAACACAGACCCTCCTCACAGTCCTTCCTGCAAGGTTGCAACCTCTCTCAATACGTCTTGGTGCAAGCACATGAACCCATACTTTTCTCGATATGTCCTGGATATCGTACCAGGTTTCGTCTAAATTATCTTATATCAATTACTGCAAAACTTCCTTAGTTCTGACAAATATGTACAAGCTACAATTGTGCTGCATTCCATAATAACCCTTCTCTTATTCAAAGTGGAGTATTTGAAACTCAGCTTCTTTAGGAGGCTGCGCAAAGTGCAGTGCCCATAAGGAAAATCACAAATCTTTTGGAAATATGCAAGCAATTCATCTAAGGTAGGCACCCTCCCATTTGCAAAGAATTTATAAATTTCTCTGCAAATTAAATCACATGTGAAATTATCCATTTTAGAGAAACATTTCCTTTTGTTTCCATACTTGATCGGCATCTTTGGTGTTTCTTTCGTCCCAATTTTTCTAACTGTATTTCTGTGAATACCCAGAATTTTTGCAGTTTCGCTACATGACCCCTTACCAAGATTATTTTTCACTACATATTTATGTGTTCAAAACAAGTGCTTGAATTTGCTTACAAAGAGTTTGGTTTTTGAGGCTTCTCCACTAACATAACTCGGCCCAGCAACATTTTCCAATTCATTCACACTATTGTCTTCACTTTGATTATTTTCACGTGACTGAAATTTATCTACTATTTCATTTGCATTTAGCACTGCATTTCCCTCCCATGGTCTCCACATCGTGACACACAACAAACTTCTGCACGTAATGAAACAGATCAACTGGAAGTTGGAACTTTGGCAACTGAGATGCCACATGGAGTCAACATGCGACTGTCATTTCCAGAAAATCAGGGTTACTATTGGTCTTCGACAGTGTTTATTTCTGCAGTGTGGAGATGGATTTATGATGGTCATTAGTTGGTGGTAGGCTGCGTTTCCTTTGTGAAGCAACTGCACTTGCATTGACTAAACCTAATATACAAGCATGCAGAAATGAACACTTAACGTGCATTAATCGTAATCCTCAGGCAATCATTAGACAGCCAAATCCACTGAAGATGCCTCGGTGGCCCTATTGGAATCAGTCTATCTATATGCCCTGCACATTTTTATGCACTTTTTCCTGAAAAGCCTGTAAACTCAGGTATTATTTTCATAATGTAAATATTGAAGCGATGGATGTTTTTCTAATAGTGAGTTGAAAACATTAAGTGTTATTGTTTTTTCATCACTTATTAATGGTTTTCTGCTTTTGTAACATTTGAAACATGCCTTCCTCTATTATTAGAACTCAAACACCAACTGACTAAATCACAAGATTTGACCTGAGCTTACTATATGTGTCCCAGTGTTATATGAATAAGTGTTCGCACATATTTCCTCTGTTGTGCAAATTGTTTATTTGGGGCTAAGATAGCATCTTGGGGGAAGTCAGTGCCGCATTTCTTTTATGCAAGAGTACAGCAGTTATCCACACAGGTCGTAATTCATAAGCAAGCTACTCTCAATGTTATTGTAAATGACAGACGCATTAACAAAACTGTATTTTGTAACACTTTAACACAACGCGTACTCATTACGTATATCAACAAGATGTTATAACTGCACTTAAGTTTGCACTTATACCTTTCCTTCCTAATATTTCATGATACAATACATTTATTAAGGAACTGTTTAAAATGGCATAAAAATTATTATAAGAAACAGAACCTCGTGATTAATTTTGAAATTCCCGCCGTGGATGACATCATCAAACTTACCAGATTATCAGTTGGTAGCATAATGATGTTAATGTTTTATAGTATATTATTAAATTTTAGATGAGTCGCATTTTTTAACACATCTGCTTCACTTTCGTAACTGTATTGGAACACCACAGTGAAGCGAAAAATTATTAAATTTTAGATGAGTCGCATTTTTTAACACATCTGCTTCACAGGTGAATTGTTTGAATATGTTAACTACAAGTGAACTATTATTATTATTATTATTATTATTATTATTATTATTATTATTATTATTATTATTATTATTATTATTATTATTATTATTATTATTATTATTATTATTATTATTATTATTATTATTATTATTATTACTATTACTATTACTATTATTATTATTATTATTATTATTATTATTATTATTATTATTATTATTATTATTATTATTATTATTATTATACTGTACATACAGTTGAATTTTCATTCCAAACTTGTGTTGTATATATGTATATTGTATAATTTTTAGTTTTAAGTACTTGACGTGTCCTATATCATGTAATATGATCAAAAGGATGAATAAAAACTAACACCAAGCCAGATGCAGACACTGGTTGCACCTTCAGTCAACCACAGAACAGAGGATAGGGAAGAAGTTCCCAGAAACTAAAAGAAAAAAAAAGTTGATAAAAAATATGTATTTGGAGAAAAGTGTATACAAGGTTGACTCATTTGCCTAATTTTAATGGCATAAGAATGTTTGCTTAGGTCATGATCAGCAGAAGCACATGCTTTTGGTTACATTAACGGGAACTCTGGTTTGGAACAGATAGTAGTAATTAGTAGTATATTGGCAAGACATTTCGTATTGAATGTTAATTATAAGTCAACTCTCTCTGAGAATGACTTATCTTGTTTTCATTCTATGGCTACAATGTCTGGGTTTTCTGGTCTTTCAGTTTTTGTTCGTAGTTCATATTATTAAGCATATACAAACTAGAAATCTGTATACAGTCAAGGAAATCGCCTATTTATTAAAAACATGGTCTCTTGTATACATTTAGGAGATATAACCTGCCAACTAAAAATATTTTGAAGGGCCACAGTATTTTGACTTTGCAAAGGTAGCATAATCATTAGTCTTTTAATTGAAGGCTGATATGAATGGTTGGACTACATGCTAATTGTAGTACTAGGAAGAACTTCAGCATGTGTGACGGAAGCTCCCTGGTGCTAAAGATTCTTATGAATTGCAGTTCTTATTTATTTTACATTAACTGGACTGGACGTTCTATCCATTCAAAAGTTTAATTTTCAGAAAGTTGGCAAGTGTATAGGTGTAAATGCACATATAATATCCTAATGGTAAGTTTAACTCTCTCTCTCAAGCTTCGTATCTACTTTCTTTTTGTCATATTACATACTCTGAATGGAGTTTTGATATTAGCTTCACTTTTATACTAAAACTTATTGTAGCATAATCAAAGACTTTTGTCCCATCTGCAGCCTAGAGTTACTCTGTACTTCCTTGTTGATGTTTAAGGCTGGATGTAGTGTGATTTTCATGTAGGACTTTAAAATTCAATTGTACGTATAGCTTTTCTCCAAAGCTTTCAAAAAGCATAAGTTTTGCATTTATCTGATGAAATGTGTAACAAAAAATGCTCTGTACCACCAATTTATTGGTCTTTTTAGTTTTTGTATTTAAATCTTATCTTCATTTCCCTCTTTGCCTTCCCTATCTGTTTTCCCATAATCCGTATTGCCTGGATTGTGTTCAGCTGGAATTCTGTTCTTTATGCTGGTCCTGGGTATTTTATAAATAATGCTTGTTGAATGGGACAAGGTTTATACCATTTCTTTGAATGTTTTAGTAAATTACTGGAAGATCCACAGGTGGAAGGGGAACTTTTTTTTCTCTCCCCATATTGCTTAGTAGGTGATGTGCCATATTTCTTCTTTTTAAATTACTTTATTTTTCTATCTGCACAGAACTATTTTTATGCATACTTTGTAGGAATTTGTATTGATTGTTGTGCACTTCTAAAGTCAAATGATAGATTACATAGATGATTGAACATACCAAGGACTACGTTTGGTGAAACTTTGAGAACCTACAAACCCACTAGATTATGGTCTACAAGCCTGGATGATATGTTCACTGGCTGTGAAAGTCTCAAGTGATATATTACATATATTTGCAATATTTTTTATGAATAATAAACTAATATTGCTACTCCTTTCTTGGAAGTGTTGAAAACAGTGTTGTTATGATAAATTAACTTTAAAGAGAGTCGATTAAAGACACTAGACAACACTTACTTTTAAATTTTTCCGGAACATGTTTCTGAGGCTTTGCCTCTATCATCGGCCGGCTCTCTAGTCTAGTGTCTTTAATCGACTCTCTTTAAAGTTAATTTAATATTGCTACTACTACCACTAGTCTGAAGGTGAGGCTGATTATTATTACATATTTATGTTTCTTATGGATATTGAAAGTCTCTCATTCTGATTCATCATTTTTATGTCAAGGAAGAGTTGTTGGGCTCAGTTTCTTTTATAAACTTCACTGAGATATATTGTAAGTTCAACAAGGTTGTGGTATTCTTAATGATTTGTCCAATGGGCAAAACTGCTATCTACATGTGTAATCTGTATTCAGATATCCTTTGCAAAATTAGGTCTGTAATGAAAGAAAATTAATATATACTTATTGGCTTCATCGTTGACTACATGTGTGGCTGGGAATTATAGTACTTACTAATGTGTAAATCAGCATTTAAGTTTTTTTTTTTTTTTTTTTTTTTGGATGGACTAATAGCATGCTCCAATACAAGTAATATTACATACTTTACATTCTTCTGTATTCAAGTTATTTCTTGGTTTGGTCATTTTTATATCCTTATAATTGCTATTGCCGTCATCCTTATAATCATCGTTGATATCACTCTCACTGTTACAACTTAAACTCTGTTTTTTACACTGCACTTCACTTCACAGTTCTATTGAGTTACAGAATTGTTGAAAGTCTTTCAGATGTTTGGATATGAGCTGCTGTGCAGTTGCTGGCCAAGTTCCTCCTTGTTTCCTAATTGACGTTTTTGGTGGTCTGTCAGGAAAAATGTCAGTCATCTGTTAAATTTAATGTTATTCTGGCATGTTGCTATGGTAGCTCAGTGGTTGGAGCAATTCTATGAAAATTGGGAGATATTTAAATCCTGGTTGTCCTTCAATTTTCCTGTCTTGATAATCCTGGGTTGGACTTGTGCTCAAAGAATATTGTGACTGCGAGGGTTACTAGAATCAAAAGTTTGGTTTGCAGAAATTCAGAACACTCTTTTTTGCAGTAAAAAGACGTGAAATTGACAATCAGCTGTCTTCAAGATCGACTTGGTGCTCCACCGCACGTAAACAAATGAAAGAAATTACTGCAGTACACTTCAAATGTCCACTGTCGCAATAACCATCACACCACTGGCCCTTCTAACACTTGCCGGTGTTTATACCTCCAGTCTTTGTTTCTAGAATGCTGTAGACCTTCCAAGAACACTCGCAGCAGCAAGAGAAAGACAGAAAATTCCAGAGCCTCTCTCTGTCTCTTTCTTTCTCTTGGCAAGCATCCAGCTGCGCCTGGCTCCCGCTTGTTGTGCAGCTGCACAACAATGCCATTGGTGACAATATTAGTATATGCCAACTGACCTAATAGTACATTATGTGTGCCTAACTGGAGTAAATGATATGATTTTTGGTAAAATAGTTATTACTGAGCCCTCAAGTCAAGTTAAAGCACCACTAGCAGTTTTACATTGTTGTGGATCAAAATCAAAGTTACTGAAACCAAAAAAAAATTAATTTGCAATGAATAATGGATTTGGTCGTGCAGAACAGTGAATGTGAAACTACGATGATGAACATGCACAGCACAAGGGAAATAGAAGTTGACCTGAATCAGATAACGAAGCAGTCATTTCAGTATTACACAAATATAAATATTTGTAACAAAAAACTTCACTTAAGAAAATGGTGTTAATTCTTCTTTCTAATGGAGATCGATTTCACAAACAGATTGTGTGCATCGCCAGTCCATCAATAAACTTCGTAGTCAAGGATTGCGGTTACCATGTTGTTTTATTTTTTCAGTATTACCAAAATCTGAAAACGAAATAAACCTAAAAACAGAATCAACTGCTGGTATTTCAAAATTCATTACGCAATGTTTATATTTTAAAATAAATATCTTTTCCCAAACCATTAAATCTATCAGACCATTTAATTGTTTTAATAAATTGGCTGTATCAGATCATTTTTGGTCATTTAACTATGAAATAAAAATAAATAAATCCTGAAGTTAAATAATTAAAACAATTAAATGGTCCGATAGATTTAATTGTTTGGGAAAAGATATTTCTTTTAAAAAATAAACATTGTGTAATGAATTTTGAAATACCAGCAGTTGTTTCTGTTTTTAGGTTTGTTTCCTTTTCAGATTTTGGTAATACTGAAAAAACATAATAACATGGTAACCGCAATCCTTGACTACAAAGTTTATTGATGGACTGACGATGCAAGCGATTTGTTTGTGAAATCGATCTCAATTAGAAAGAAGAATTAACACCAATTTCTTAAGATAAGTGAAGCTTTTTGTTACAAATATTTATATTTTTGTAATATTCATTGCATCACTGTAGCTAGCTTTCATTTTCTACATAGTCATTTCAATGTTTATGATGTAGATTTTGTGAAATGGTTTCCTCTCACAAAATGATCTCCATTTTATATTTTGGAAATAAAACAGAGCAAATTAGAATTGGAATGCCCATCCTGTATGCAAGCAATTCATATCAAATGGACATTTCATGGTAAATTAAAGATTTCTGCACCACAGGCTCAATAATAGTTTTTTTTTTTTTTTTTTTTGTAACATCATATCTAATCTCTTTGTTTCTGTACCGTGTGATATGTGGTCATTGCATGTTCCACTGTTCTATATTCACTGTAAAAGTTTGTATATTATCATACTAATTATTTTGTGATGCAATAAAATATAACCAAATTAAGTTTTCATCTTCTCTCCTCCTTTTCATAGCTTAAGTACTTATATTAAGCGAGGTGGTGCTGCCGTAACATTAGTGACTCACTTTCTAGAGGTCACAGGTTCGACCATGCATTATGATTTGAGCCTTTTTGTCCTTTCCCCTGGTCACCAAGCTGAATTTTGGGATATTTACTTTTATATCATGCTCTTCCTTCCGTCATTTCCCTTCATTCCATTTCCTTACCTTTCAGGTGTGCTTCCAGCTCATGGTGTATGGCAGTTCTGGACAGATGGTTCAGATGCTTGAGCATTGTGCATGCTGTTTTTGCTGGCATTGTGTGGTGGGGGTGATGCTTGTCTACACTGGATCCAGAGTGTTGGTGGGTCCTAGCACCATGGTACTCTTAGTATTTGTTAGGGACTTTCATGTGTCTTTGGGACCTATCTACTTGTTACCCTGTGGGTTCCTTCATCCCCTCCTCCTGGAGGCTGTTGTGTTGCTTCACAGTGCACAAGGTGTTCCTTTACATTATCTTTGTTTTTATGAAATGTCTTGACTGACCACTTGATATTTCAGAAGAAGTTAAGTTTATCATAATTTTGTTTGTGATAAGTTGAAATTTCAGGCCTTTAGATATACCATTTCATTCATATGAGTGTTTTCCAAACTGCAGAGCTTCAGAAGCTGAACACATTTTCCTCTGCTTCAATCAAACATTAACAATCACATTAAAGACCCTTCTAGAAATAGTGAAAACACTTCTTGCTTGTAGCGTATAAATAATTGTAAACAAGTTGATAAAATTTTTGTAAATTTTGACTTGCATATTTCAGGAATCTATGATTTAGTGATTATAATGAGCAAACCCTAATGCTACCTATTTTAGGTAGTTTGAATCAAGCCCCAGAGGTCACAAAAATAGGATAGTGAATGATCAAAACATCCGCTATAAGTAACTACTTAATAAAGAGTCTTGGAAGGAAATTTACAATACCAGTGTGTCAAGCAAGTTTGAGTCCTTGCAAAAACATCAGTTTTATGTAAGCATAGACTTCCCACTGAAAAGAACCAGTAATAATAACAGACACTGGATAACTTCTGGAAGAAAAATCATGCGAAGCAAAGTGCCAGTTAAATCTCATTCTGGTCCTACAATAAAAAAAATTATTACAGTACATATCAACATATTCTGGCTAGGACTATAAGTGAAGCCAGACAGGAAAGCAACAAGGTAATCAAAGTAGCAAGCAGTAAATCAAAACATGCATAGAATGTGATTAAAAAAGAAATTACAGGTTTGCTAACCATGAGGTGTTTTCACAATGAAGTGCTTTTGTGAACGTTTGATTACTGGGTACGTTCCATTGTAGTTAAGCTGGAGAGGACTGGACCAGCAGCTCTTTGAAGGTCGACATACACCAAGGTTAATCATTTCTTAGAATTCAAGTTTTGCTTGAGCTTGGTGGTAAACTGTTTTTCAGGAAAGTTTAACACTGAAGAATGGTTCATTGGATTGTATTTACAATAACCAAAGTTTCTCTGTCGATTAAGTGTTTTGATTTAATGTCTATCATGAGATTTAAGTACTCGAAAACATCAGTACCAATAATAGGCTGGCAAACATCAGCTAGTAGAAATGGCCATAGGATGCTTCTTCAAAACCTGTATCAAAGTTAAGTAGTCTTTCATCATACGTGTGTATTATCATGCAGTTTGCTGTATAGAGCTGTTGCTTCTGAAGGTTTTTGTGTTCCATTGCTATTGCAACTAAAACAGAAACATCAGCTCCAGAATCCACTAAAAATTTTGGATCTGTATTGTGATCTGTTATAAACAGATGGTAGGATAATGTAGCCTCTTCACCTTGCATCACACCCACTATTGCCCTAGCAGTTTTTCCGATGGGGTATTGCTGGGTGGTTGACTAACTAATGAACATGGGGGTGTGCATTTCTTAGCATTCTGCTTGAACTTGTAGTAATACCAACAAATAGAAATTTGAGCACGTGCCAAGGTGATTTAGATCTAGTTCATTATGGTGACAAAGTTTGAAGCTTGTGAATGTAGTTCATTACCTCAGAAAGCTGCTTTTCCAAATGCAAAAATCTTTTTGAGATGACTTAGCAACTATTTTGGTGCTACACATGAACTGGATTGGTGTAGTAATTTCCATAATTTTATCAGCCATAGAATCCACAGCATCAAAACTTAAATCTTGGCTAGCATCGTACATTGTGGAAGTCTGTAAAAAGATGGTTTTCAGAATTAAATCACAGGCATGTTGAACTTACATAATAAAAAAAGTGTTGCTAACTGAACTAATAAAAAAATAAAAGACAAATGTTAGATAAAAGTCTATTGCAGCATTGGAAACGTGTGTTTATGCAAGTCCAAGTGTGTGTCACATGCTTCCACAACCTTAAACCAGGTCAGTAGCAGTACTTTAAAGGAGAACTGAAAATATATCTACACTCTATTGATATAGCTAACTCTTTCAACACTTTGTCAACATAGCAGAATAAAATACAGTAAAGAAATGATCAATACATGCTCAACAGCTGGTGAAATCAAGACAATGACTCAATGTACCTTGTCCCAAAAATAGAACTGGAAATTTTTCAAATAATGAAGGACCTAAAACTGAAACATTCAGCAGGAATTGGTGACACACCAGATTTCCTTGCCAAGAAAAACTGCTGCTTTAATTGCCCAGCTGGTAACATATCTGAGCAGTAAATCTTTTAGTAGTGGTATTTTTCTTGCATGTCGCAAAACAGTTATTGTTAAGTCATTATACAAAACGGGAAAGAACTAAGAAGTCAAATTATCAACCTATTGAAATACTATGGTGTATTCCAAAATTTTAGAGAAACATTTCTGAAAGTGACTCTTGAGCTTCCTAGAAAGGAAACGCCTGCCATCTAGAGACAAACATGGGTTCAGAAACAACTGCTTTGCAATGGCTGTGCTTTTCAAATTGGCAGTTAAGTTAAATTCATCATCACCAATGGTGCCACAGCCCTGTATGAGCCTTGACCCTCATAATCAGCCTCCATTTTATCCTATCTCTTACTTTTTCACTCCATCTTGTCAACTTTATATCCTGTAGGTCCTATTGAATACTGTCAAACCTGTGACATTACTAGAGGAACTTCAGGTCAAACTTCAGGCCCCTCCCGTCGGGGAGTTGTTCTGATTGGGTTGGAGTCGAGGGGGCAGTGTGTTCCCGACACCCATGGGAAATTGGGTACCTCCGACCAGGCTACAGCTGCCCGGAGGGAGTAGACGGTTGCTTAAGAAGTCCTGGGTACTAGCCTGCAGAGCTAGTAGGTGTGCTAGATCACCAGGTGGCCTCACCAAGGTTTTTGGTAGTCTTCCCTGCGATGTTGATGCACGTAAGTGGCGTATACACTTCCATCCCATCTTGTCAAGGGGGGGCTTTTTAAGAAATCAGGTATTGCCCTATGGAAAGACCTCCTTCGCTCCCAGGTTGAAGGAGGCCAGGGTCTTCGGACTTTTGGGTAGATCCTCTGCACATAACTGTCAATCAGTCCTTAAATTCAATTGAAGTACATCCTCCTTAAGTGGGGAGGGGAGGGAATACAAAATAACAACTGAAATTCCTTTCGCATTTAATTCTTAAATGTTTAAAGCATGCATGCATTGACTGTTTCACTTAATTTTGCACTTGCACATTTGCTGTTGTAGGTTCTATAGAAGGACTTATAAGCACAATGGAAAATCACACTGTCTGCATTTATAAGTGTTGAAAAAGATAGACTAGAGATTGCAGTTCCAGAAGGCACACTTCTCTTCCTGTTTGTATGTTTGCTAGACTTGGTGTTCCTATACGTAGTTGAGAGGTCCAGGTTTGATTCCTGTGGCGGGCCTACCTGATCCATGCATTTTGTTGGGGTTTTTCCAGTTCGCCAGGTTAATGATGTCCACCGAATTTTTTGTCTCTCCATTATCTTCTACATCATCTCTCATCTTATGGTTTCTTTCAGGGTAGACGTGTCAGTGCTTGGCAGGATGATGTGCTCCTAGTAAACACTTCCTCCTCCTCCTCCAGGCCATTCTAGCAAAAACACATTGAACAACTTCTGAAATGTCTTTTAAATCCAAACCAACCTATGAATCAGCACCAAATTTGTTTGAATTATGTGTAACAAATAGTGCATGATGATAACACAAACTTCCCTTAACAACACCATATAATTTGAAACATGGGCACTTATTGAATCATCCTCATACATAACTTCTGAAGCATGTTATTGATTAACACAAAACTTGTTTTACAAAGATAGTGTTAACCAGAAATAACTGCAACTTTATTTTTAATGGAGCACCCTATATTTAAGTAAACTACAGCACTTGGTAACAGGTTCACTTAACTGTTTTAAAATAGACGAATCCTCCAGTACCGGTTTCATTATGTTTCATCACATCTTTAGCCAGTTGACTAATTAACTGGTCACTTTCAGTAGATGACATTGTGGTGCCATCTACTGGGGGCAAAGCAAATATATTGACCGAATCTATTGGAAGTACTTAAAAATTCATCCCATGTTTTTTTATTTTTCGAAATAAATATTTTCTTCCAAACCATTAAATCTGTTGGCCCATTCACTTGTTTTAATTATTTAACGTCTGGATTTATTTCATGGTTAAATGCCCAAAAATGATTTCCATCTGCTGACCCTGATAATATTTCTGAAATGTTCCGTCACTCTGGTTTCCAAATTACATTTGGTCCACGTTTGGTTTTACAAAATGAGTATCAGTTGTTTAGAATTTACTGATAACATTTTTCTTATCTTAGTTAATTGAAGGAAATTAATCATTTCTTCACACTAGCCATATATAGGCTAAGGTTTTTTGATAGAGTCAACATGAAAAATTCAATGCCACGACCGGGATTTGAACCATGGATCTCTGGTTTCCGGCCAGTCACACTAATCCATTGAGTTACCATGGCCAACGTGCCGTCCTGACATTAAATTCTCCATTTGACTCGTATATTTCTGCGGTAAACCACTAGGGGCTCTTGCATCGGAGATTCACCGTTTGTGGCGACTTACTATCGTAAGTAATTGAGTCCCAGCCTATATACGGCTAGTGTGAAGAAATGATTAATTCAATTAACTAAAACAATAAGAGTTTAATGGTGAAGCCTGGGACTCAAGTACTTAGGTTAGTAAGCCGCCACAAACTGTGTATCTCAGATGTGAGAGCCCTTAGTGGTTTACCAGGGAAATATACAAGTCAAATTGAGAATTTATTGTCAGGACGGCACGTTGGTCATGGTAGCTCAATTGGTTAGAGCGACTGCACGGAAACCAGGAGATCCATGGTTCAAATCCCGGCTGTGTCATTAAATTTTTCATGTTGATTCATCTATCAAGAACCTTAGCCTATATACAGCTAGTATGAAGAAATTATTAATTTCCATCAATTAACTAAATGACAGCTTAAATTAACAGCATATCCAAAACTGAGAGTAGATGCACATGCACTGCTGAGTATCATTGTGATTTTGTGTTTCCAACCCTGTTACAGAGCGGGTTTAAATGACTTAAGGCTAATTGCCTGTTTGATTGTCTTCTACAATGAAGTCAGATACATACATTGATGTGGGTGGGTCAGTTGGTTAAGTGCTGGCCTATTGATCCAAAGGTCACAGGTTCAAACCTGTCCCAGACCGATATTTTTAACCCTGCAGCGCTCGCGTGGCATTTTGAGGCATAGAAGCTCGCGCGGCGTCTGAGAGATGCAATTCAATTTTTTCATTATTTAGCTACATTTATGTAGCCTGAACAGTCAATTTTTACTATAGGGGTAATCCTAGTTTATTTAAAATTCCTGAACATATTTTACATATATTTCTCAATAAGATGTGTATTAAAGCAACTTTAATTACAATTACATTTAAGTGTACTTATTTTGGATAAATTCAACATTAGCATAGTTTGATTTAAATGAAATTAACAATTAAACAATGTTGTTGCGTATTTTAACCATTTTTGATTATTCACAAATGTTAGTGTCCTAAGATTGTGCATAAAGACTTTTATCACCAGTTTCTAGTCTTTTCTAACACAATATTATGCTCAACTTCAAACCTTTATGAATGTTCTACAGCTTATTTTCCACAGTGCTTCTGTATTCACACTATGTACAGTCTGAACATATTTGCTGGGCGTGTTTGAGACAAATATACTGTCCGCAAGACCTGCAAGTATATCTCGTGCCTCTGTTTTTCAAACGACCACATTTGTAACACCTTTTTCTCTTCGCACTCGTATCACCTTCTTTTGTCATCTGTGTTAGTATATAGGTTAGAAATATCCCGTTTGAGGGCTACTGGTAGGGAAGAACATTGTGAGCGAACCCTCAGGTAGTCATCTGCAAGATCACGAGACAAATTTTTCAGAAAGCGACTGCGTTTCTTCACATCACTTTTATTGTTACTCTGGAAAATAATTTGACAGTTTATGCCTGCTACATTCAGCATGCTGAAAAACACTACCGTTGGCCACCTGTTTGTCTTCCTGGACACATTATATGTGCTACACAACTTATCTACAGTGTCAACACCGGATTTTGTTGTGTTGTAGAAAGTTATTATTTCTGGCTTTCTTTTTTTTCTCCAGTTGTAATATCAATAGCAGTGTCATGGTGCATTGTAGAGAGGGCCAATACAACTTTATTCCGTTTGGGTACATATGAAACTAATGTGGAATTCTTCTGGAAGCCAAACAAAGATGAGCCTACCTCTCGGGATTTTGCTGTGACAAATTCAGGGGGAATTTGTGGTTTGTTTTTCCTTACAGTTCCAACAATAGTAATGTTGCATTCATACAGATAATTTGCAATTTTGATACTTGTAAACCAATTGTCTGTAGTGAGGTTCCTTCCTGTACCGGAAATAACTGAGGTTAGACGTTTCACTACATCACTAGCACTGTTACTTATTTTAAATGGTCCTTCTGGCTGTTTTCCAGGACATACTTCAAGATTTCTGTGTAATACATTCAAGCATCGACCAAGGCATATATTTTTATGCCGTACTTGCTTGGTTTGCTCGGAATGTATTGTCTGAACTGAAAATTTCCCCTAAAACCTTCTAATTTTTCATCTAATGTGCAGTATTCCCCAACTGAATTTGCATTCTGGCAGTTTTGCACAAATGAAGTGATAATGGCTCGAACTGGAGCCAGATTGTCAAGTTTTTTCCTCTCCATTCTTGTATCCCTGTCGTCAAACCTCAGGCAGTAGAGAAGAAATCTAAAATGTGTTTCAGACATTATCAGTCTGCAGAATTCTATACCCATCTTATCTTTTGCCCATATATCCTTTGTGTGAGTGTGGTTATCTTTTCTAGCAGCACACAGGTATAGTATTCCAAAGAGAGCCTTTATTTCAAGCATATCTGTAGGTCTTGCATCTCTCTCCCTACTATAATTAGTTTGGGCCTCCTCAATTTTTTTATTTGTGCATGTCACTATGTTAGATGTCATATTGTCATCAAAAAATATCTCCCAACATTGTTTTGGCAATTTTGCTTGTTTTGCACACGTTTTCACACCAGGCAAATGTGTAACAATATTCTGCCGCCAAGTACGAACATTTTTTGGCAGATTAGCTTTATTCCATTTACAAACTTTATTTCGCCCTAAGAAATATTTTTCACTCTCACTGTATTTGTTACTATCATCTGCTTCTTGTTCTGTGTCTGTAGATTCACTTCTTTGCTCCACAATATCTTCCTTGGCATCGCTATTCGAATCAAGTTCAAAATCATCATCATCTACTTCTTCTAACAAACTTTGCACGATCTTCCAATCATCTGGATCAGAAGGATTGTATTTCCTCTGTTTTCCACTCATTGCAAACCTTAAAATATTAAAACCATTTCCATCAGGAAAAAAAAAATTGATACTGAGAGTTTCTGATCACAACTTTCCGCAACAAATATGTTTTAAACCGGTATCTTACCTTGCAACAGTAAAGCTCGCGTGGTGTCTGACAGACGCCGTCTACACATTCACAACTATAACTTCACTCCACCCTTGTTAGGCGAAAACTGGTGGGTTGTCGCTTAGATATATTGGTTAAGAGTTGCTAAGCGAAAGGTAGATGGCAGCTCAGCACAATGACCTCATCGGTATTGAAGAGATGGCGAAATGATTCTAGGCTGGCGTCTGTGAGATGCCACGCGAGCACTGCAGGGTTAAATGTGCTTAAAAGTTACAGCCTCATGTCAGTAGATGTACTGGCATATAAAAGAAGAACTTCTGCACACTGGCAGTGCTGATATAAATCTGCGAATTGACAACTTGTTTAACAATAAAATATTTATTTATTTTAGATACACACGTTTGGAAATGGGAAACAATCAATTTTCCTGTTCATGCTTCTGAGCTCAAGAAAGCTTCCTTTTGATTGTGCATGTTCTCATATAAAAATAAGTTATAACTTTTTGCCTTTCTGGTTCCTATTCCCATTCTCACACATTTATGCACCAGGGTTTGCAAACCATACCAGCCAAATGCATTACTCCTCTCTGTTGTTGTTGCCTTCAAAATATATTCCTATTTGCAGTTTATTTTGCTGTCTGTTCTGGTTCTGGATTTTGGTTTATTGTGGATCAGCCTTATTACTGCAAGTCTGCTAGGAAATGAACGTTTACTATTTCTGTTTAGCACTATGAAAATGTCTTTCTGTCAAAGACTGTGAATAGAAATATTGGAAGTACACATTTCAGATACCTATAACATTTTTTATAGTCATAATGGTATATAAGCATGAGAAAATAGTATGCATCAGAAGCTTTACAGTAGAACCTTGTTTTACCTGGAACAACTGGGACCAGGGCCAATCCCAGTTAACAAAGATCTGGGTATGGAAAAACGATAAAATACATTTACAGCATCACCATTATTTTAGCAAAACAAAAACTAGTTTAAAGCACATTAAAGGTAATTTACAACTATGGTATCATTAAAGTAAAGACAATGTTCACAAATTGTTTAAATTTCACTATTTTGTTTCACTGTAGCAAAAGCCATTCCTTCATCAAATGCATCTAATTTGTGAGTCATTTTGTTTTGTGTGCATACAAACAATATTTGTATATTAGCTGTGTAAGTGAGTTTTCTGTTACTAGGTCCTAGGGTTCAGTTTATGCTACCATGCAATAATCATTGTATATGTTGTGTCACACACAGGCTGGAAAGAAAGAAACCTCTCCATCAGCATCTGTATGTACCACTTCACAACCAAAGTTTACCGTCTTAGGTGTATATAGCTGTTTTCACACAGTAATATAGTTATTCAGACTCTCTTGGGGTCAGAGTGATCTCTTTTAGCTGTCGGGAGTTAATTGAATAGCACATTTGCAATTGTTAAATTTCAGTACCAAACATGGCTTATCCTAGCAAAGGAATTTGAGTACTGTACCTCCTGAGAAAAGCAATTTATCATCTGTAAAACAAGTCTTCATTTACTGAGCTAAACTTTTTTTTTTTCCCCTTCAAAATGGCCCGGGTTATTCAGATGTCTGGCTTAACGAGGTTTTACTGTATTTGTTTTTCTAATGTCAGTTGGTTCTGGTGTTGGAAAGAAAATAATTCTGCTTAAGTAATTATGGTGACCGAGTCGCACTGTATGGCCCTTCATTGGTCTACAGATGCAGTGAGGGAGCCCTCAAAGCAACTGTTAAAGCGTCTACGCCGTTGCAGCGCCAATGCAGCTGTGGCTAGGATCTCCGTGTTTGCCAAACGCCTGCAGAGTAATTCTTGGGATGGTGTGTTGTGGTTATTATTGTCTCTAATGTTGTAGTTTAGTCTGGATACTAACACATCTTTATTAATTGGGAATTCTGTTATGCTTATTTAGTTTGTAAATTGTTTTTTAAGTTAGTGTATTGGCTTGAATATAAGGTTTCGTTAAGCCATTTCCAAAATATTTTCTTGTGCATTTGAATTAAAGCACTTTTTAAGTAGTACATTTTGAATTGTCAAATGAAGCTTGCAAAGAGTCCATAAAGGTTAACATGTAATAATAAGCTTTACAGCCAGTTAGTGTTCTCCTGTTTCATTTACAGCTAGCTTTAATGTATGAGGTGGCATTGGTGTAGCTAGGGACAGAGCACAAAAGATGTGGTGATATAGGGAATTTTAAAATATTGGTATAGGAGTAAGTTAGGAGGGCACATGATTCTAAATGAGTGTTTGAGATACCTAATGGAGGTAATGAAATCAAATAGCTGGTCAAACGAAGTACAAGAAATCTTACATATTGTGTTGGGGAAGCTCTGGGAAAGGTAACTCCAACACAGAATAGGATTTTGGGAAGAAGTTTGGGCTAATTTTGAGAGTAAAAAGATCTTTAAGTCTGTATAAATTGGTTATGTTGACTTATGTAACAGAAGAGAAAGAGAACGGCTAGCATGGTCGAGAACAGGGGCTTTATTCTTGAAAGGGTTAAATAGTAGAGACGTTGGTATATGTGTTATTTGTGGAGATCAGGAAAGTACAGGGTGTATATAAATGAATATCAGGGTTTTAACTCTTTATAATATTTATTACATTCAACTTACAGTTATAAATGATATGATAAATGAAAAAGCAACTCAAACAGTTTTACCAAGAACCTTATAAATGTTCAATGTGACTACCCCTTGTCACACGGCACACATCAGGTCTATAGCCGAGTTCTTCCCAAACTGATAAGTGTGTATTCAGTAACTGTAGCAACAGATGCTTCAATCCGGTTTCTTAATTCAGGGAGGTCAGCTGGTAGCGGAGGTATGTACACATGATCCTTGATGAAGCCCCAAAGGTACAAATCGCATGGCGTTAGGTCAGAAGAACATGGAGGCCACGCATAGTAAGCCCTGTCATTGGGGCCCTTGCGGCCTATCCAGCACTTGGGTACAGTAACCTTCAACCAATCACGTACTTCATTATGCCAATGAGGTGGCACACCATCTTGCTTGAAAATGAAGTTCTCTGGCTCATTTTCTTCTGAGGGAAGAAGCATTGCTCTAGTGTATCAAGGTAAGAAGTGCCAGTTACAGTAGGTTCATCAAAACAGAAAGGCCCATAAACTTTTTGCCAGGATATGGCACAAAAAGCATTCACTTTAGGGGAATCTCGTTGCATTTGTACCATCTCGTGAGGATTTTCTGAGCCCTAGATGAGCACATTATGAGTGTTAACATGTCCACTAAGGTGAAAGGTCAATTCATCACTGAAGACAGCACGATCCATAAAATCGTCATGAAACATGTCGTTTACGAAGTTGGCACATAATCCGCGGTCTGTTGGTTTTAGAGCCTGTAATAACTGTAAACGGTAAGGACATAGCCATAAGCATTTTCTTACAACTTTCCAAACAGTTGACACAGAAATTTGTAATTGACGACTAGCATTCCGGACTGATTTCTTTGGGCTACGAGTGAACGACTCTGTCACTCTGTCACTCCCTCGTACTATGCTCTTCCTCTTACAAAGGCAGCCATTATCTTCAAACTGATGATACCATCTACGAATGTTATTATCACAAGGAGGATCAAAACCGAACTTAATGCAGAACGCACGTTGCACAGTAACTACAGATTTGGTCTTTGTAAACTGCAAAAAAAAAAAAAAAAAAAAAAAAAAAAAAAAAAAAAAAAAAAAAAAACACGCATTCTGTTTACTATACCTTGTTTCACGTAAGCTTGCCCACTATCTCTTAACGGTCACGTGACCTAATCACCTCTCATTGGTTGCTGTTGTGGAAATGACTGTCATGCGGTAAAAATTAGTTCATTATTTAACATGGTGATATATCATTATATGTTGGAAGAGAATTGTCAAATTTATATTTTCGTAACTGTTTTAATTAAATATATTACGCAACAGAGTTGATTTATCTGAAATGCATGTTAATTCTTAAACGAAGTAAAGAGGAGGTTCCTTTGCTCTCAAGCACATGGCACGATAGCATGTGATTTAGCGGTAGTGGTGACATTTGTTTATATGACTTTTATCACTGACCTTGTTTTGAACTGGATTAGTCATGCATCGCCTTTCAAGAGTGTGGGAGCTAAATTATTTTATTGATCGTTTATTGCGCATGTACTTATTATATGTATAATGGCAGAGTCTACCATCAGTTTTTCGCTGAAGTATCGCAAGGATAATTATTTACAAATAGGCGAAAAAAGAATTGTGTTGCATGTGTTTAATGCACTTACAGAGAAGAATCTGTCTTTGTCAGTGAGAGAAGTTGAACAGCTGTGCTCTGAAGTTACAGGTGTGAGTGTTAGATCCATAGGAACATCGCGACATGAAATTGAGGAAACAGGAAAACTTACCACTCCAGGCAAAAGCAGGAATAAACAAAAGTGCGTGCTCGGAGAAAATAACGTGAAAAGTGTTGTGCGTCGTCATGTGTGTAGTTTTTCTTTAGAAACGAACTCCCTAACATAAGTAACATTTCGTCTGCTGTAAATGAGGATGCAGATTTACCAAATTTCAGCAGATTGCTTATACAGCTGGGATTTATGAATGAAAAAAGAGGCAAGAAAAATGTGCTAAAAGACAGAGGCGATATTGCTGTGTGTTGAAGACGTTATTTAAGGACAACCACACTGCACCGAGATACAAATCGCAAAATATACACGAAGAACACACAAAAAGTAAAGTATGGTGTGACACGACTTTTAAGACTGAAAGACAAGCATTTTTGAAAGGTATGTGTGCTGGTTTAAAAAATCCCAGTGGAAAAGGCCAAAGGCCTTTCATTATAAACTCTTTCAGTTTCATTATTAAATTTTAGATGAGTCGCATTTTTTACACATCTGCTTCACTTTCGTACTAAAGTGAAGCAGATGTGTAAAAAATGCGACTCATCTAAAATTTAATAATTTTTCGCTTCACTGTGGTGTTCCAATACAGTTGAATCTCGATATCTTTCAGTTTCATTGCTCAATCATTCTGTTTCAATTTGCTCAGTTCATTATAAACTTGTATTTTTGCATGCCTTCATATCCTTATTTGTATGATTTTATTTATCTTCCCGGCAATTATTATGACATTTACTGCAGGTTTAAATGTGACGGGAAGACACCGCCTATGGCCTATGACGCGAAAGCATTAGCCAATTAGGGCGAGGGGGAGGGTAGTTGAACGCGAAGTGATACATTTCAGCGGGGCAAGGTTATATGAAAAAGAGATTAGTCACCATCTTTGCTGCGGTAGAAACATTGCATGCACATGTGCACTGGTGCCAACAAACAAAACTGTTTGATTAATTAAATTTATCATAACAACACTGTTTTCAACACTTCCAAGAAAGGAATTGCAAAACTGTTTGAGTTGCTTTTTCATTTGACATATCATTTATAACATTAAGTTTAATGTAATAAATATTATAAAGAGTTAATAAATTGAAGGTAGGAAATTTGGGACCCAAAATGGAACAAAATGAATATAAAAATTGTTATAAAAATTATTTGTGGTTGGTTTATTGACACTCGTCACTTACTTTTTCATATATTTATGAGAGACTAGTTTCAAAGGCCCTGGCCTCCATTTTCAATCTCTTCCCAACTGGCAACTGTTGTTATCTGCTCTCTCTGGTGGTGGAACTATGAACTTTTTTGTCAAATTATCTGCTGGCGGGATTTCAAAGTTCATTACGCGATCCTTATTTTTCCAGATGAATATGTTCTCCCATGTTGTCAATCTATTTTGGTTTATCACTCCTTTTAATAATTTTGGATTTGGATCAATGTCATGGTTTTCATTCCAAAAATGAAATGCTACTGCTGACTTGTCTTCTTGTTTCAATCTGATGTTTCTAAAGTGTTCTTTGACTCTGGTTTTTAAATTTCTTTTTGTTTGACCTATGTAGCATTTTTCACAATTCTTGCAATTTATTTGGTATATTCCAGATTTGTTACCTGAAGGAATTTCATCTTTTGTTTTTGAATTTAGTAATTTTAAAATTGAGTATCTATTAGTAGGTGCCAATATGATATTTTGTTCCTTGAATATCTTTTTAAATTTATTAAATGTTTTTGGATGATATGTGAATGAACTGAATATGTGTTGCTTTCTTTTTCTTTAATAAATGTGGTTGCTTCCTTAATGGTTTTCTTTAGTTTAGATTTCCTAATTTTCTTCAACACCAAACTTTTGCTGTATCCGTTTTCTTCTGCTATGTGTATTATTGCTTTTTGTTCCTTGAAATATTCTTCTTTTTCCATGGGTATGTTGACTAGTCTGTGTGTAAGGCTGTTTATTATTGCATGTTTATGTGTAATTGGGTTGTGGCTATTATTTTTTATATAATTTTCTGAATGTGTTGGCTTCCTGTAAATTCCAAATTTTATTTTTGTATCATTCCTGATGATATTTTAGATCCAAGAAAGGTAGTTGTCCATTGATTTCCTTTTCTATTGTGAATTTGATAGTCCTTTCTTGCAGATTGAGTAATTTTAATGCATCATCTAAATGTTTACTTGGTACAATTGCAAAGATGTCGTCAACATATCTATACCAAACCTTGAAGATCAATGGGAAGGACTTTTTAATTTGTGTTTCAAATGCACTCATAAATAAGTTAGCCAAAAAAGGTGAAAGTGGATTGCCCATTGATAATCCTGATTTCTGCTTGTAGTGTTTTCCATTAAAGCTAAAGAAGTTTTGTTCAATGCATATTTTTGTTAGAGAAATATATTCTTCTGCTTCTATTGCTTCCATATCAATTGTAGCTAGCCATTTTTTTAACACAGTCTGCAATTTTTCTGTTGGTATGCTTGGAAATAAAGATTTGACATCAAATGAAACCAGTATGTCATTTTTGTCCAAATTTATATCTTTGATTTTTTCTACTAAATCTAAAGAGTTTCTTAAATTTGCACTTTCAAATTTTGGAAAACTATTAAATTTACTTAGTAACCAAATTATATGTGGGGGCATTTATGCTACTAGTAATAGGTCTCATGCCTTTCCCTGTTTTATGAATTTTTGGCAGCCCATATACTCTTGGTAATGTTGGATTATCTACTTTAATTTTGTGCAATTCTTTTTTGTTGATTATTTTGCTCTCTTTTAGCGTTTTTTTTGTGGTTTCAATGCAGTACTTTAATGGATTAGTTTCTACTTTTTGGTAATTAGTCTTCTAACAAATCTTCCATCCTCTTTGTGTATTCTTCTTTTTCCAGAATTACTAGTTTATTTCCCTTGTCTGCTTTAGTATAAATAACCGGTTTCTTTTTAAGAGCTTTTATGATTTGGTTACTAAAATTCTTTTTCTTTTCATTTTTAATCTCTTCTACTTACTAGTAGCATAAATGCCCCCACATATAATTTGGCCAAATGGTTACTAAGTAAATTTAATAGTTTTCCAAAATTTGAAAGTGCAAATTTAAGAAACTCTTTAGATTTAGTAGAAAAAATCAAAGATATAAATTTGGACAAAAATGACAGACTGGTTTCATTTGATGTCACATCTTTATTTCCAAGCATACCAACAGAAAAATTGCAGACTGTGTTAAAAAAATGGCTAGCTACAATTGATATGGAAGCAATAGAAGCAGAAGAATATATTTCTCTAACAAAAATATGCATTGAACAAAACTTCTTTAGCTTTAATGGAAAACACTACAAGCAGAAATCAGGATTATCAATGGGCAATCCACTTTCACCTTTTTTGGCTAACTTATTTATGAGTGCATTTGAAACACAAATTAAAAAGTCCTTCCCATTGATCTTCAAGGTTTGGTATAGATATGTTGACGACATCTTTGCAATTGTACCAAGTAAACATTTAGATGATGCATTAAAATTACTCAATCTGCAAGAAAGGACTATCAAATTCACAATAGAAAAGGAAATCAATGGACAACTACCTTTCTTGGATCTAAATATCATCAGGAATGATACAAAAATAAAATTTGGAATTTACAGGAAGCCAACACATTCAGAAAATTATATAAAAAATAATAGCCACAACCCAATTACACATAAACATGCAATAATAAACAGCCTTACACACAGACTAGTCAACATACCCATGGAAAAAGAAGAATATTTCAAGGAACAAAAAGCAATAATACACATAGCAGAAGAAAACGGATACAACAAAAGTTTGGTGTTGAAGAAAATTAGAAAATCTAAACTAAAGAAAACCATTAAGGAAGCAACCACATTTATTAAAGAAAAAGAAAGCAACAGCATATTCAGTTCATTCACATATCATCCAAAAACATTTAATAAATTTAAAAAGATATTCAAGGAACAAAATATCATCTTGGCACCTACTAATAGATACTCAATTTTAAAATTACTAAATTCAAAAACAAAAGATGAAATTCCTTCAGGTAACAAATCTGGAATATACCAAATAAATTGCAAGAATTGTGAAAAATGCTACATAGGTCAAACAAAAAGAAATTTAAAAACCAGAGTCAAAGAACACTTTAGAAACATCAGATTGAAACAAGAAGACAAGTCAGCAGTAGCATTTCATTTTTGGAATGAAAACCATGACATTGATCCAAATCCAAAATTATTAAAAGGAGTGATAAACCAAAATAGATTGACAACATGGGAGAACATATTCATCTGGAAAAATAAGGATCGCGTAATGAACTTTGAAATCCCGCCAGCAGATAATTTGACAAAAAAGTTCATAGTTCCACCACCAGAGAGAGCAGGTAACAACAGATGCCAGTTGGGAAGAGATTGAAAATGGAGGCCAGGGCCTTTGAAACTAGTCTCTCATAAATATATGAAAAAGTAAGTGACGAGTGTCAATAAACCAACCACAAATAATTTTTATATTAATTTTGACGTCACTGTTACTAAATTCCTCCAAACACACATAAAAATTGTTGCTATGAAAATGCTGACAGTGAAGGAAGAGAAGAGAATTAAGACTTGGGAGAGTTTTAAGGAAAGTTAAGGAAAAATGGCTAAGGAAGATGAACAAAGTAAAAGTAGGGGAACAGGAAAGCAGAGAGGAGGAAGGAGAGGTAGATTAATAGGAGAGATAGGTAAAATATAGGGAACTACAGCAGCTACCAACTGCTAACGGTCTGGGTGTCATGTGGAAGGTAGCACATGAGGGGGCAATCGGATTCAAAGTGTTACAGTTAAATATAAGTAGATGAGTCTTATGCATGTACAAATGTTTGTATACTGCATGCACAATAAATTCAAATTCAAAGGTGATATTGGCAAACTGGAAACATTTGATCATCAACATTGATATTTGCTGATATGAGTCATACTCCATGCATGATTTATTGCTATTTATGGCCTAAGACGTTTTGTTAGAACTTTCCTAACATATTTTGAATGTTCATGACTTTAAATTTTAATTTGGTAAACTCCCCAGAGTGATTGAGACCTCTCTTGGTGACCTAATGAACTTGAAGTTTTGGTTCTCATCAAATGTTATGTTGAAACGGACAATTTTTTCCTTCATATTATGAAGTTCTTTTCCTCATATGGATAATTCTATTGGAACCTGAACTTATTTTCATAGATGAATGTCTTCTGGTCTGAAAATCATGAGATTGATGATAGCACCAAATTACTAAAATACATACAAAAACAGGGAGCTCATCTGGGAGAAAATATACATAGAAAAGCATAAAAAAAAAAACCAACTAATGAACTTTGAAATCCTGTGAGACGACAACCCCATGTTTAGATTCATCACAAAATCAACAGATTCCAGAACTATCCATGCCACTGGATCAAGCTTTAGTTGCAATAGAGCTAATGATGCGAGTAATAGTTCACGAAACATGTCCTCAATATAGATACATAAGTGAAGCTGACGTGTAAAAAATATGACTCATCTATAGTTTAATTAATAATGTGATTCTCCTTTGATTAAATTATATTTTGTGCTTCATACATAATAAGAATATTGACAATCAGATTTACGTTGATTCTGATCTTTGGGATAATACTGTGTTGCACTCATACTCTTGGGAAGATGGAAATAATTCTCCCTCGTTTGAAAATCCAGCAGGGAGTGCTAGTTTGTTGAATATTGTTCCAGGCTGCAGTATGTATGTGTATTGCTATTGAATTACTTCAATTAAATCATTTTCAGCAAATAGTTACGTTGATCAAGAGGAAGTTTTATGCGTATAACCTGCATAATAGTTATCATGATAAATTGTAATGAACAAATCAAGTCATTTGACTGTTATTCATCAAATTGTATTCTTTTTATAAAAGTATATGACTTACATATATTTCTTTTATTCAAGCCAATACAGCATTTATTCTGGAACTTTTTTCCCTTAAGAGTCTTGTATGCTATTTTCTATCTATGAAATGCATGTTGCATAATGGATACCTTGTATTAGGTTCCAAAATAACATTGTCATATGCATGCACTGAATTAGTAGACCCTGCCAGGGAAGTGGCAGAACACCTCTCATCTGATTCATTTATCCCAAGCTGTCATACCTTGAAGACACTTGCAATGGTGCAAGTATTTACATTTCTGTGGTTTAGGTAAATTGTTAGGTTTTAGTGCAAGCTTGGATATCTCACCCTGGTAGCTCAGAGGCAGACCACCAGCAGAGAAAGCCAGAATCTATGGTGGGAATCCCAGCTCTGGGATCCAACTTCTCAAGTATGGAAGTTTCCAACATAAGACAGTACTTCGCCAGTAGAAAAAAAAATTATTGTAAAAACAGGATTTACCTTAAAGTTTACACACCATGATAAGCTATATTCATATTTGCCAAGTTTAAAGTTTTGCTTGTAAATTGAAGATTACAGCAATCGAGGCAATGATATGGCCTTTTTGGACATATTCAGTTTATAAATATTTGCCGTTGACATGACAAAGAATTAAATTTTCTTGCATTATACTTGTGTGGTAACTTAAGATTACACAAAAAAAACTATTTGTTGTTGGTTTTTAACACTTTGTCACTTACATTTATGTATTATTGAGGGACTAGTTTTGGAAGCCGTTGCATCCATTTTCAACGTTGGTCCAACCTTGGATACAATGGCTTCCGATACTAGTCCCTCAAAAAAAAAAAAAAACATATATATATATATATATATGTATATGTATATATATATTATATATATAAAACAGATTACAAATATTTTTTTTCCAATTATTTTCATGTCACTGTTACTAAATTCCTCCAATCACGCATAATTAAGATTACAAACTGAATATAATGCACTAATTAGTATACAGTACTATGACAGACCAGTTTATATATGTCAATCCATTATTGAGTATAACAAAATGCATCTCTGGGATTTAAAATTTGATTGCACCTTGAGTAGTAATGGACAATGTAAATTTTAGAAGTCAGCTCCCTCATTAAACTATTTCTCTTATTTGCGTTCCATGGCTGCAAATGTTTCCCATTTTTTGTAATAGTTTTTGTTTATATAGCTCATGTTATGAAGTGTAAAATATTGACTAGAATGTGTGTGCCTAGATAGGAAGTGGTGGTCTTTGCTTTAATGCATGTTTATTTCAGAATGCTTCACAGAAAGAAGCAGTACTGCCAGAATTTCTATAAAATGAAATTTAGATTTGTTTTATGTGTAATTTTTGTGCATTTGCACTTTAAGCGTTCTACATATTTATAAAATGTCATTTGCTGATTGAGAGAAAGCTTTAGAGATTTCATTTTCAGGAAATTGACAAATACTCGATTCAAATGCTTCTTTTTCATATTTTACTCATTTGCTATTTTGTATTTTTAAAGAAAATTGGTCTTATATCTATTATTTAGATGTCACTATGCAGTCAAGCATGAAGGCTTGACTAATTTTACCAAAAAATGTTGATTATGCTGGGTGATCAAATTTATTTGGAACTTAGTGTCATTAAATTTAAATGTAAGGAAAGTAAAGCCAGTGGTGTCGTGTCATAGATTGCACATAAAAGAACTTTAAGCTTGAATTAAGTGTCATTAATGCCTAATAAAGAATGGAATACTGAGAACCAAATCAGTTAAGTAGTGTCCATTAATAAAAATAAACAAATGTTGCTGGTTCATTTACACTGTAAGAGGTTAGATGTTAAACTTTAAAATGTTAATGTAAACTTTAAGCCCGGTCCTTAACCCTTTAATGGGTGGTGTTGCCCTGGGGCAACATTAAGCTGTATTCGACTTAAAAATATTTTAGTGCGTTTTTTTATACTGGTCTTTGTCCGTTATGCTAGCTTTAACGGCTATGGCTATTCGAATCGATTACGTTGAGGCACCGTAGAAAGCGGTATGAGAATCGGTTTAGCAAGTACAAGAGCGGCATTAGTAACAAAATAATTTGCCAATTAAAGGGTTAAAGTACTTACAGCATAGTAAGTCGCCATTAAGGTAGTTGTCTCATGTGTTTATGAGAACTCCTAGTGGTTTACTATAAAGCCCGGGCCTTAAAGTACTTACAGCATAGTAAGTCGTCATTAAGGTAGTTGTCTCATGTGTTTATGAGAACTCCTAGTGGTTTACTATAAAGTCCGGGCCTTAAAGTACTTACAGCATAGTAAGTCGTCATTAAGGTAGTTGTCTCATGTGTTTATGAGAACTCCTAGTGGTTTACTATAAAGCCCGGGCCTTAAAGTACTTACAGCATAGTAAGTCGTCATTAAGGTAGTTGTCTCATGTGTTTATGAGAACTCCTAGTGGTTTACTATAAAGTCCGGGCCTTAAAGTACTTACAGCATAGTAAGTCGTCATTAAGGTAGTTGTCTCATGTGTTTATGAGAACTCCTAGTGGTTTACTATAAAGTCCGGGTCTTAAAGTACTTACAGCATAGTAAGTCGTCATTAAGGTAGTTGTCTCATGTGTTTATGAGAACTCCTAGTGGTTTACTATAAAGTCCGGGTCTTAAAGTACTTACAGCATAGTAAGTCGCCATTAAGGTAGTTGTCTCATGTGTTTATGAGAACTCCTAGTGGGTTACTATAAAGTCCGGGTCTTAAAGTACTTACAGCATAGTAAGTCGTCATTAAGATAGTTGTCTCAGGTGTTTATGAGAACTCCTAGTGGTTTACTATAAAGTCCGGGTCTTAAAGTACTTACAGCATAGTAAGTCGTCATTAAGGTAGTTGTCTCAGGTGTTTATGAGAACTCCTAGTGGTTTACTATAAAGTCCGGGTCTTAAAGTACTTACAGCATAGTAAGTCGCCATTAAGATAGTTGTCTCATGTGTTTATGAGAACTCCTAGTGGTTTACTATAAAGTCCGGGTCTTAAAGTACTTACAGCATAGTAAGTCGTCATTAAGGTAGTTGTCTCAGGTGTTTATGAGAACTCCTAGTGGTTTACTATAAAGTCCGGGTCTTAAAGTACTTACAGCATAGTAAGTCGCCATTAAGGTAGTTGTCTCATGTGTTTATGAGAACTCCTAGTGGTTTACTATAAAGTCTGGTCCTTAAAGTACTAACAGCATAGTAAGTCGCCATTAAGGTAATTGTCTCATGTGTTTATGAGAACTCCTAGTGGTTTACTATAAAGTCCGGTCCTTAAAGTACTAACAGCATAGTAAGTCGCCATTAAGGTAGTTGTCTCAGGTGTTTATGAGAACTCCTAGTGGTTTACTATAAAGCCCGGGTCTTAAAGTACTTACAGCATAGTAAGTCGTCATTAAGGTAGTTGTCTCATGTGTTTATGAGAACTCCTAGTGGGTTACTATAAAGTCCGGGTCTTAAAGTACTTACAGCATAGTAAGTCGTCATTAAGATAGTTGTCTCATGTGTTTATGAGAACTCCTAGTGGTTTACTATAAAGTCCGGGTCTTAAAGTACTTACAGCATAGTAAGTCGTCATTAAGGTAGTTGTCTCAGGTGTTTATGAGAACTCCTAGTGGTTTACTATAAAGTCCGGGTCTTAAAGTACTTACAGCATAGTAAGTCGTCATTAAGGTAGTTGTCTCATGTGTTTATGAGAACTCCTAGTGGTTTACTATAAAGTCCGGTCCTTAAAGTACTTACAGCATAGTAAGTCGCCATTAAGGTAGTTGTCTCAGGTGTTTATGAGAACTCCTAGTGGTTAACTATAAAGCCTGGGTCTTAAAGTACTTCCAGCATAGTAAGTCGCCATTAAGGTAGTTGTCTCATGTGTTTATGAGAACTCCTAGTGGTTTACTATAAAGTCCGGTCCTTAAAGTACTAACAGCATAGTAAGTCGCCATTAAGGTAGTTGTCTCAGGTGTTTATGAGAACTCCTAGTGGTTTACTATAAAGCCCGGGTCTTAAAGTACTTACAGCATAGTAAGTCGTCATTAAGGTAGTTGTCTCATGTGTTTATGAGAACTCCTAGTGGTTTACTATAAAGTCCGGGTCTTAAAGTACTTACAGCATAGTAAGTCGCCATTAAGGTAGTTGTCTCATGTGTTTATGAGAACTCCTAGTGGTTTACTATAAAGCCCGGGTCTTAAAGTACTTACAGCATAGTAAGTCGTCATTAAGGTAGTTGTCTCATGTGTTTGAGAACTCCTAGTGGTTTACCGGGAAAAACACAAATAAGTTGGAGAATTTAATGTCATGTTGGCATGTTGGTCATAGTAGCTCAATGGTTTAGAGCAGCTGGATGGAGACCAGAAGATTGTGGTTCAAATCCCGGCTATGGCATTGAATTTTTCAGTCTGGCTCTACCCTTTCATAGTGCATCCCACACACAGCTAGTGTGAATGAACAATTAATTTCCATTAATTGTCAATATAGTTTGAGTATTTAACAATATTTACAATTCATCTATGAGGTATTTACAATCTAAAGTTTACAGATAATTTACACAAATTACTATTCACACTTGAAAAACATTAAGACATTTGAGTACAATAACAGATCAACTCAGTTATGAATGTTTATGCAGACACTGACTCTACACTTAATTACACTTAATTTTAATGCTTTGGTCAGTTAAAATTGTTCCTTGATGAGTCTTCCAATCTCGGACACATGAAACAAGAATAGAAATAGAATACATTAGTATAATTATGCACAACAAACTGATTAATTTATACTTTACCTGATTTGTATTCTAAGTATTCATTTACTGAGTAAAACTGATTTTTTTTTTTTTTGTTTCCAAGAAATTGTGTAGCTCTGCCTTAAACTTATTTATAGAGGGTTTGTTGTTTTCATTGATTTGGCAAGTGGTTGTATAGCTTTAAACCCATGTATTTGACAGATAGTTTTGTTTTATGAATATAGGTGTGTAATTTGTTTTTATTGCGTGTGTTATGGGTGTGTATTTCAGCATTTGTGACATACTTCGCAGTATTAGTCTTCATGTAAATTAATAACTGTTTCATATAGTCTGGCATTAAAAGTTCTTTGATGTACAGGGTTAGTACCATACATACCCATTACGTTTGGCAATAGTATCAGTGTAAGCATTGGCCAGCATTCGTATACCATTAATTTTTGCACATTCTGTAGAGTCAAATGGTGCTTTCTTTATTATAATCTGAACCACACAGCCTCCATACTAGGCACTATAAAACATGGCCTCTTAGGGAGGGGGGAAAAAAAACACATGCAGGAACAGTTTGAGATGGCATAAACATTTGCAGTCATTTATGCATGATGGAGGAATGTAGTAACAGTGACATCAAAATTAATTGAAAAAAAAATATTTGTAGTTGGCAAGGAAGTGTTAAAAACTGACTACAAATAATTTCTTCAATTGTTTGCAATCATGCACTTTTAAAATGTCCAAATACTCCTCCACTCCCCAATATTTGGAAACTAGAAGTTTGCATGAATTTGTTTGTGATTCATAGTGATTGTTTCAATTTATTACCAATGGTATAAGATTTCATGTTTCTGTTGTTTGTGCTTGCTTCTCATTGTGATGGGCCATTCAGAATGCTAATGGCAATTGTTGGAAATGTAATTTTAAGGAAATGATGTACACATGACTTATAAATGTGTATCCTTTAATACAAAACTATAGGAAATCACTAAGGAGGTATCTGAAACTAGGATAATTCAGGGTTAACAGATCTAGGGAAAGAATATATTAAGTGACTTTTCTTTAATTGCTTAGAATCATTGACTTTACATTTGCTAAAACTTAGCTGACCTAAGGTTTTTTATTGTAAAGTAATTTCAGAGGTAAAACTATTGACTCTTAAAGTTACATAAGCGGACATAATTTCAATGTTAAAAAGGTGAAGGTGGAACGAATCAATTTGAGAAAATTCAAAGTCTAAGTAACTCAAGTATTTACTCAAGGAACATACAAATATTGTACAATGTGACTTTACTCCTTTTGACAACTATTGAAGTGGAAATATTTTTAGCCATTGCATGCCTTGACATTTCTAAAATCTATACAATAAAATTAATGTAATCTCATCACTTCGCTGTGTATTTCTTTATATTGCAACTCTAAGTGAAAATATTTAAATGACTGTAGCTGTAATGTTGTAGAAGCTAGTCTTCGATTTAATGAAAGTAATTGTGTATGCCCTTCCAGCTCCACAAGCAGCTATTTGTCAAGCATTAAAGTAGTCCAGTGTTCACATGAAATGTTACATGTAAATATAGTTTCCTGCAGTATCGTATGTCATGAAGACCACACACATCTCCAACTGCTGCACTGTATAAGAATCAGGTACATAGCCTGAAAAATATTACTATAGAACTGAGATGCAGCATTTAAATTTAAAAAATTAACTAATTAATTTAAATTTAAAGAATAGATATTACAGTAAACAAAATAAACCATCTAATGAATATTTCCCATATATAATGTGACATCTTTACATTCTTTTGCCTCTATAAACTCACTATTGGGTTTTATTATTATTTGAAGCAAAAGGTTAGAAACAGTGATGTATTTAACATTTGAAAGTAATGAGTCGGTAATTCAAACACAAACATTACTTAAATTATCCTTACTTGGCATGTTTCGGAGAACGGTTTGTCCCCATCATCAGCAGTTATCCGACTGGTTGGATCCGCGGTTTCCTGAAGTGAGCTGGTTGTCTGTGGCGGCATCTGTTGTCTGTGAGATTAACTTCCAAAGAGAGTTTTCAGGCGGCAATTCAAAATTTAAAGTATACTGTTTGTTTTTTATAATTAGCAACTTTTCCCAAACATCGAGTTTGGCTGCATTACTGGCTGGCTTTAATAGTTTTATATTTGGTACAATTTCTTGATTGGTAGACCAGAAATGGTGGGCTATTGCTGATTTTTCTATTTGTTTGTATTTCACACATCTCATATGTTCCTGTAATCTAATGTGTAAACTTCTTTTGGTTTTTCCTATGTAGAACTTATTGCAGTCTGAGCAGTTGATTTTGTATATACCTGATTTCTGGTCTACCAATCATGAAATTGTACCAAATATAAAACTATTAAAGCCAGCCAGTAATGCAGCCAAACTCGATGTTTGGAAAAAGTTGCTAATTATAAAAAACAAATAGTATACTTTAAATTTCGAATTGCTGCCTGAAAACTCTCTTTGGAAGTTCATCTCACAGACAACAGATGCTGCCACAGACAACCAGCTCACTTCAGGAAACCACGGATCCAACCAGTCAGATAACCGTTGATGATGGGGACAAACAGTTCTCCGAAACAATCCAAGTAAGGATAATTTAAGTGATGTTTGTGTTTGAATTACCGACTCATTACTTTCAAATCACTATTGGGTGTTTATTACATATCAATCTGGCATAGCTGTTCACAACTCATTCTGCCAGCCCTGAAAGGGAGACCGATGCAAACAAAATAGCACATAACATACTGGTCTTTAAATTGTATTACTATGCTCTCTGCAAGGTAAATGCACTATCTTTAGACCATGCCTACGACCTGAATCATCTGACTGGCATAAATTACATCAATGGTGTTTATTTCTGAATGATGGCTTAATTAACACTAATATTCAATTTGACAATACTCTTAAAAATATCTGAAACATTTTAGCAGCTAAACTTGTGTTCATGCAACACAGTATATGGGGTAACATTTATCACACTTGCATTATCTTCTCACAGAACTTAAATATCCAAACAAATATTTAGTACTACACAAATATAATTATTTGTAACAAAAACTTCATTTATCTTTAAAGAAACTGATGTAAATTTCAGTAAGACCGTGATTTTGTAAACCTTTGTTTATATCGAAAGATAGAGCCAGACTGAAAAATTCAATGCCACAGCTGGGATTTGAACCATGAATCTTCTGGTTTCCATCCAGCCGCTCTAACCCTTGAGCTACTATGGCCAACATGCCGACAGGACATTAAATTCTCCAACTGACTCGTGTTTTTCCCGGTAAACCACTAGGAGGTCTCATAAACACATGAGACAACTACCTTAATGGCGACTTACAATGTGTAAGTACTTTAAGGCCCGGGCTTTATAGTTAACCACTATTAGGTCAATTAATGGAAATTAATTGTTATATCACACTGGCCGTGTGTAGCCTAAAGTATGGAAAGACATGAGTCAGTTGGAGAATTTAATGTCATGTCGGCATGTTGGCCATAGTATCTAAAGGGTTAGAGCAGCTGGATGGAAACCAGAAGATCCGTGGTTCAAATCCCAGTTATGGCATTGAATTTTTCAGTCTGGTTCTATCTTTCCATACTTTAGCCTAGACACGGCCAATGTGAAAGAACAATTAATTTACATTAATTGACCTGATAGTGGTTAACTATAAAGCCAGGGCACCTAAAACACATACACTGTATGTACGATAATAGCCTATGTATTTATACTATACACAATATTACTACAAACAAGTTGGTAGTAGATAAAAGGCACTGAGCTTCTGCTGTCTCAGTTTAGTGTATCACTTATGAGTAGCACTATCTCGCATCTGCTTTAACATTAGAAATTCATTTGGTTATGTTTCAACTTGACTCCTGGGGAAAAAAAAAAAAAAAAAAAAAAAAAAAAAAAAAAAAAAAAACCATCAATTTCTCTTCCTTTCTTGGAGGTGTTGAAAACAGTTGTTGGAATAAATTAAATTTAAAGGAGTCGATTAATGATACTAAACAACACTAAGTGCTGTTTAGTGTCATTAATCGACTCCCTTTAAATTTAATTTAATTAATTTCTCTGTTTGCTGCCTTCCTATGTAATCAGATTATAACCTCCGTCATTGTCAATTTGAAAACAATTGTAAATCTTAATCTTAAAAACTATTTGTAGTTGGTTTATTGACACTCATCACTTACTTTTTTATATTATTGAGGGACTAGTTTCAAAGGCCGTTGCCTTCATTTTCAACCTCTCTCCAACTGTCAATCTCTTTCATAAACATCGGAACAGCCATCAATATTTTTAGAAATATTTATAAAATCTACTTCCACACTTACTGCTTGTTCTTCAACGACGTGTGATGATATATATATATATATAAGGGCGCTCAACTACGGCGGTCATCAGCGCCCTTTAAAAAACCAGTCATGGCAAAAGCCAGATAAAAAACTTTCTAAATACTATACAAGTGTAACAAAACCTATTAAAAATACACGTACATAAAAATCAATCAAAACCTACTAAAAATTTCGTTCACCTTTTTGACCTTTTTTTTTTTTCACCTTTCCACCGACACGGGTCTCCACACACAGCCTACACGTGGGTGGGCCTGTTGACCATCTCCCTCAACCACGAAGAGGAGCCCACACGAGGGAGACTGTTGGCTCGGGACCCCGGGTGCGCCAAACCCGTACCTACCGAAGTAGGCCCCTGGGGGCTTCTTCTTCAACTTGTTTTCTGGCAAGCGCATGCGTGCGCACACACACACACACACACACACACCAGGCCACAACTTTTTTCCTGACTATCAAAGTTTCTCTTCCGACCTCGTCCCGAGCAGGTGGAGTGAGAACAGTGAGTTTGCCTTCTAGCAAGGGAATTCAAGTAATGTAGCTACTGAGAATAGTAATTTATCGTCTATAAAACAAGTCTTCATTTACTACTCTAAACATAATTTTGTTTTTCAAAACTGATATGGATTACCCGGATGTCTGGGTTAATGACTTTTTTATTTTATTTTGGTATGTATATAATCTTTTAAAATCCAGTGTAAAATAAATGTTGATATTCTCACAATGGTTTCTAACAAAACAAACTCTTAATATTGTGACTTTGTGGGTTCGTGAAATGAAAAGTCCAATTTCACCACTCAAAAATGTGCTTTATTTCCACCGACTTACAGTTTAACACTTGCCAATTACACAGAATTTCGTGCTGCACACAGTTACAATTCACCAGTCCGTCCGTTTCAATTTCACTTGTCCTCGCGATTACATAAACTCCGATGCACATACCAGTTACGTACAGTCTTCCGTTGCACAATCCTTTCGTTCATTAACACGTCACTGACTAACACTGCCTTCTTACACCAAGAACTGTCCTCACTCACACACTAACCAACTGACTGACTCCCTGACTGACTAGCTGCAGCCCTTTTTATAAGCATCTCACCGTCTTCTAGACGTTTCCAGATGATGAAAGATCCCGTAATTTCTGGAACCAGGTGGAAGAGAAACAGACCGCACAATTATGTTTCTTTCCCCAGTCGTCCCTGTCACCACTATAAGACAAACGAGGGGAGGGCGTAGCTAACATTGACCTCCCCCGTCTTCCGCTCCCAGCTGCTTTACAGGGTGTTCCAACGGTCGCGTTACACTGCTCCCTCCTCAAAGCTGTTCGCCCCGAACAGTTAATTCCCTTAGTGGTCATGGAACTACTTGTAATTTGTGGCCAATGCTTTTGTTTACATCAGATTCACTTCTAATGCCAGTAAGATTGTATGCCATGTCAATGGGGTAAAAGGTAGCTTATGTATGCTGTTGTGAGAAGATGCATAAAATACATAAGAGGAAGGTACCTACTCCATTATATGCAAATGACACCATAGCCAAAACATATGTTTGTCAACTTTTACGATTTGCCCTTAGCAGAAGATACAAGGTGTTTGAAATTTTTACGACAGATACTCCAAAGCTTTAAATTTCGGTGAAGTTAAGATTACAGACTGAATGGGTGTACAGTACTGTGATAAACCAGTGTTTATCTGTTTATAACAAGTAATAATCATCCTTCAGTAGGTTGCAATAAAACATGCAGTATGCAAATTTAAAATTTGTTTGCAACACTATTAATTTCCAGTAACCAGCAATAAAAGGATGCAAACATTCAGTAATGGATGACATGAACTCTAAACTCAGTACCCTCGGATAAATAATTTATTTAAGTGCTTTCAAATTTCTCATTTTGTAAGTTTTTTTTTTTTCCTCCCCCCCTAGTTCATGTTATGAAGGTAAAATTGGTCTAGAATATTGTGTTTAGCTTGTAAATCGGTTCTTTGCTGAAATATGCATTTATGTAATTCCAGGAAACATGTTGGCATGTATAGCAAAAGAAGTGCTGCTACAACCAGGTCTTCAAGGATTCTTATAAAGTAGAATTCTCATTTATTCTACATGTAATATATGTATGCTTACTGCACTCAACATTGATGCGTTACTAAATTTCATGTTATGAAGTTATTGCTTGGATGAAGCAAAATTTTATAGGTTTGTTTCAGGAAGTTGAAAAAATTTGCTCATTTCTTAATGGAGGATATTGTCACATTGATTGGTAAACTAAAATTAATCCAGTAACTAACTTCACAACATTACATCTCTTTTGATACTAGTATTTCTCTTGTTAGGTCATTTTCTTCACGTATTCCTTTCTGGTATTGTATCTCTAAAATTATTAATTGTAGTGTGATATTCTACAGGTATGCAGAATAAAATGCAGCAAAACAGAAATAAGAAAAGAAAAGTGACTTAAGTTCTTTCCATTAATAGTTGCCGTTGCTTATTTGAATTTGTGAGCACATGAATATATTAAAATTATTTTACAATTAACTTGCAGTAAATTTGCATTGTATAATTATGCCTATGCAGTGGGTAACGTATTGTTTTGTTTCTAGATACAAGCAGTGTTCAGAGTGACACAGAAATGCAGCCCTCCAGAAGAAGCTCTCGACGTTCATTGGAAGTTGATTTGGACCTTCCCTTGAATAATGCTGTTCTCCAGGACTTGCTAACAGACATCATGCATCACAAAGATGCATGGCCATTCCTTCGGCCTGTTCCTCGAGCTCAGGTTTGTTTACAGTATATTAAAATGCAATGATAATTTATGCTTAAAAATTGATATGTCTGATATGTTTTTACCTCCAGTGGTTGGTTTTCCTTTTGTATCATTTGGTAGATAACGGCTGATATGTTCTCCAACGTAATCACTTCACAGGAATGAAGTGATCCTCAAATGAGCACAGGACCCATAACATACATGTTTTCAGAGTAAAGGAAGCCTTATCCAGATTACTCACCCTGATAGATTCGAATTCGGGACCTCGTGAATGTGAGGCAGACACGCTACCCTCACACCACAAAGGCAGGCTCTGATCTATGCTGATAGAGACAGTGTTTTCCAAAACATGTTCCAGTAAATCCTGGTGTAGAAAGAGAATTTAAGAGTAATAAGTATGTCAGTTTTTACATATAAATGTCAAAATAACTTGTGTGTTTTTCCAAAGAGTATTTAAAAATAGTTTATACATTTTAATTATGAAATAAAATTGGAGTGTCAACTTTCACACTCTTAACTTCACTTCCTAATTTATTACACAACATGTTTCGTATCTGCTTTAACATTAAAAGTTCATTTGGCAATATTTCGGCTCGACTCTCAAAATAAAGCATCAATTTCTCTATGTTTGCTACTGTTTGTGTGTGGCTCATAACCACAACTGGTACATCAATGCTGTCTGAATCTGAATATTCATTTTCGATATTCAGTAACACTACATGATGCAATAATGTCTTCCTCTGTAATCAGTTTATAACCTCTGTCATTGTCAGTTTGCAACCAATTGTCAATGTCTTCATCACCATAAGAACAGCCATCAATATTTTTAAAAAGTCTATTAAATGTTCTTCCGCATTTAATTTTTCTTCTTCAATCTTGTTTTCTGGCAAATCACACACACCAGGCCATAAACTTTTCCATGATTTTATCAAAGATTCTCGTCCAACATGGTTCCAAGCAAATGGGATGAGTGCAATGAATTTATCTGCTGGCAAGAGAATTCTAGTAGCGATTTCCCATCTGTAAAACAAGTCTGCATTTACTACGCTAAACTTTTTTTATTGGTCTCTCTCTCTCTCTCCAAAACTGGTCCAGGTTAATGAGGTTTTACTGTATGCAAAATAATATGTCAGTTTTCTAAGTTAATGCTGAAAATTTGAACAAGATTGGTTACAAGCTACTAGATGTGCAACATTGTTAATGTGCAAAATGTAATAAAAATTAGAGTAAAAGGTATTGAAGGTAAATAAAGGACATTAGGCTGCACATTTAAATGGCCATGTATTGAAGCTTTGCTTCAGAGCAAAAGCCATGGTAAGTTACCTGAATTAAGGGTTTAAAGTAGTTTTATGGGACATAACTAATTTTTGAGCAAATTTCAGCTATGGCTTTTCTTAAATTGCATAACAAGGGCTAGTTTATTGTTATAATATAACTACTTTCAGTATTGCTAGCAGGACTTTCATAAAGCAAAACTAATGAGCATTTTATTTTAGGTACCAGATTATCATCTAATAATAAAAAGGCCAATGGACTTTGGCAAAATGAAATATAAATTGAATATGCTGGAGTATAGAAACAACAGTGAATTCATTGCCGATGCTCTCTTGATATTTGAAAACTGTCAGATGTACAACCAAGTGGATGCTCAAGAATACAAGTGAGTATGATGGAACAATTCATTACTACTCGTAGATAATGACTTTTTGTGTAGAGATGATGGTCAGTGAAACAAGTACTTTGCTTTGATATTAAAGAAAAGCAAATACCCTTATGTCTGGTCACACATAATGTACACATGTAGCTCCTTAATTGCCTGACAGCCACATTCTGTTGGGCTAGTGTCATGAGCCAGATGTGTTAGCACATCTTTTACTATCTCTGAGCTGGGCCCTGGCTCGTTTGCTAACAGGGCAGTCCTTCAATACAATTACATAAGTTAATTGATGGAAATTAATCATTTCTTCTCAATAGCCATATATAGACTAAGGTTTTAGATAAAGTCAACCTGAAAAATGCAATGCCATGGCCTGGAGTTGAACCATGGATCTCATGGTTTCTGTCCAGTCGCTCTTACCCATTGAGCTACCATGGCCAACTTGCCATCATGGCATTAAATTCTCCAATTGACTCATATATTTTCCCAGTAAACCACTAGGGGCTCTCATATTCAAGATACACCATTTGTGGCAACTTCAATGCCTCCTAAACCACGGCCTACAAGCCCGGCAAATAGAACTAGTTTTAAGTATGCAAATCAGGACATCCAGAAAAATCCACTGGCAGAACATGCTTTTAGTTAATTGATGGAAATTAGTCATTTCTCCGTATATAGGCTAAGGTTTTTTATAGATAGAGTCAACATGAAAAATCCAATGCCATGGCCAGGATTTGAACCACGGATCTTCTGGTTTTCGTCCAGTCGCTCTTACCCTTTGAGCTGCCATGGCCAACGTGCCGTCCTGACATTAAATTCTCCATTTGACTCATAATTCCTCGGTAGACCACTAGGGGCTCTCGCATCCGAGATACACCATTTGTGGCAACTTACTTCGTAAGTAATTGGGTCCCAGGCTTCATGATTTAACTCTTACTATTTTAGTTAATTGATGGAAATTAATCATTTCTCCACACTAGCCGTATATAGGCTAAATGATGAAGCATGGGACTCAATTACTTATGTTAGTAAGTCGCCACAAATGGTGTATCTCGGATGCGAGAGCCCCTAGTGGTCTACCGGGGAATTATGAGTCAAATGGAGAATTTAATATCAGAATATCAGGACGGCATGTTGGCCATGGTAGCTCAAAGGGTAAGAGCGACTGGACAGAAACCAGAAGATCCGTGGTTCAAATCCCAGCCATGGCATTGAATTTTTCATGTTGACTCTATCTATAAAGAACATGCTTTACTTTTTGGCCATGACATCAGTTTTAAAGAAACATAGGTTTTATGTTCAACCGTCAACTACCATGCCAGACTACAAAGGGAGGCCATAGAAATCTTTAAACACAAAAATAATTTCAACCGGAAAGAAGAAGCTGTCCACGTGCACAAAGCATGGATACCAGTCAGCTGGAAATCAGAAAACTTATAACGTGTGCAGCAGTCCATCCCCTCAGACAGACACGAGCCAATCAGCACGCATGACTTAAACCACGCCCCCACTCTACCCCACTATATAAGAAGCTCTCGCCCGCATTCGAGCTCCAGCCAGGAGAGACTACGGATCACTTTACCCCGAGGGTATCAAGCTCAGTACTTGGTGAAACGTCTGTATCTTCAATGCCTCCTAAACCATGGGCTACAAGCCTGGCAAATAGAAGTAGTTTATTAGTTTACTATTGTAAGTGCTTGAATCCCAGGCTTCATCATTAAATTCTTATTATTTAAGTTAATTTATGGCAATTAATCATTTCTTCTTACTAGCCGTATACAGGCTAAAGTTCTAGATCAGAGGTGTCATTGAGTGTCACTGAGAGTGACTCCCCTCCTTTTCCCCTTCTCCAACTTTTCGCTTAGTTGCACGGAGGTGCAAGGAAATAGCTGACTGGTATTGGCTATTGTGGTACGTCTACACACCTTTGTGTTTTGAAACAAATGCAAGTAAGTAGTGGACAGTCAGCATGTCTCATTACAGAGCTCAACAAATTAATAGCTAAGAAAAATAAGAACTCCCACTTAAATTATGAACTAATAATTATTAACATATAGCTATAAAACTATAATTCACAATACACATTATGCACATAAAAATATGAATAAATAGTTTAACAACCCGCCACTGAATCTTCCGCACACTCTTCCTCATCCCACTATTACGTCACCTGTGAAGGTTAACTAGGAGGGGGAAAAGGTAACCACCCTGTTTCCCCTCAGTGACACCACTGTTCTAGATAGATGAAGTCAACATGAAAAATTCATTGCCATGGCCGGGATTTGAGCCATGAATCTCCTGGTTTCTGTCCATTCGCTCTTACCCATTGAGCTACCATTACCAACATGCCATGTTTGCCCCTTTTAATAGGCATTGCTTTTCATTTAATTATCTATCCTGTGCTAGATTTTTCACATTTGCCAAAGTTTTGTCTGTGTCTGTAAATTACCACTCATTTCGGCTTCCTATTATTTAACAATCTGTATTTACTTAACCTCACTTTTCAACACTTCTCACTTACACATCAACCCCTTTGTGTCCCCATTCCCTATTACTAATTTTTTTTTTAGCTGCAATAGCAGCTTTCCGTAATTTGCACAGCCATATTACATTTATTCATATCTTGTCCTATACGTCTCATGACACCATAGCCGCATATAAGGCGGAATTAATTCAGAATATTGGTAACCAAAACTTGACCTCTTACTGTTAAGCTACTACAGGTTTAAACCTTGAGATTTTACGCTACCAGCACATTCTTATTTAGTAAGGTGTGATATCATTGTTGTTTCCAAAGCTACAGTTTGCAACTTTCTCCAGCAGGTCTTTGAACCAATTGCTTTAATAAATCAGTAGAATTTTTGTTTGGGTTTCATTCTCATTATTTTAGTTTTATGTAATGTCCACCATTCAGTATTAGAATGATTTAAACAATTTTTGCACCTGAGTTATTTCATTTTTGCAATGGCTTACTGCACTTGATAGAAAAGTCCAACTTTGTACACTTGATATTTCCTGTACACTTGGTAACAGGTTTACTATTAATGCCCTTTTATACAACCTAATTGTTTAATTTTATTATTACTATGGTAAAGTTATTAATTTACAGTAATTACTACCTTAAGCCATGCAAATAATCTGATTTCACCTAGAATTTTATATGCATTAATTTGTAAACCTTCTGTACTTGTAAATACATTATAAATACTTTTTATAACTGACGAAACCTATTGCTTCATGTAAGCTTAATGGCGAATAAAGGATTATGATTACAGTGAAACATTAGTTCCTCTGGGCTAGAGTTTTCAGTTTGTTACTATTTTAACCTCAAACAGGTAAACACATGGCAGTAATTATATAAAAATGTAACTAGGTGATTGCTACTGAAACAGGAAGCACTGCAGTGCATTGACTAAATTACATTAGAATGTATTCACAAACCATGTCACTGCCTTTTTTGAAAGGTGTTGTTCACAATTATCTTTGACATTAACAAAATGTTAGTTAACATTTGCTGTAAAAGCATGATGAAATGCAACAATTTGCTGTTTTCAAATTTTTAAGATTGTTTAATATTATGCCAGAGTACTTTCAACATGGTAAAACAGCATGCAAAGCAAGTTACTCATCAAACTGCTGATTATTATGTCTATTTGGTAATATTAAATGACTGAAAAAACTATTTGTAGTTGAGATTCAACTGTATTGGAACACCACAGTGAAGCGAAAAATTATTAAATTTTAGATGAGTCGCATTTTTTAACACAGGAAACACAGCATGGGACCACTTAGAAGCCAAATCATTTGAACATATCAATTATAAAGTCAAAGAGAAAGTTTATCGTCAAAATAAGAAACTAAGACGTAATCATAATCATTGGCAACCAAAACATAACAAAATTTCAGCAAAGAACACATCCCTAGATAGTGTAATTAATCTCTCAAAGCAAAATTTTAACAACGAAGAAAAAGATGTACTTAACCAAGGCCTAAAAACATGTATAACATACTCCAGCAACCCGGATGAATTCATTGCAGACGTAGAATTAGCAGTAGAACGCTTGGAAACCATGGACAAAAATATAATTAGAAAAAAATCAGCTCCTATATTGGAAAACTTAATAAATAAAAAGCCAATAAAACATTTGAAACAAATTCAGATAATTAAATCTTTAAGGAAAAAGGATGTAATCTTCTCAAGGGCTGATAAAGGGAACAAAATAGTAATCTTAGATACAGCTACATACAAAGAAAAAATGTTAGAGTTACTACAACAAAAAGAATTCCAGGAAATAGATTCTAATCCACTCAACCGATGCATAAAAGATGTACAAAAAACCATCATTAATAGTAAAATTTTAACAACTACAGAACAAAAAACTATCAAACCAGACAACCCTACCCTTGCAAGAATATATGGTTTGCCTAAAATACACAAACCCAACATACCCATGAGACCCATTGTAAATAATATAAACACTCCTACTTACCTTCTGGCAAAATGGCTAACCAAAAAATTTCAGTCCTTTCCACAATTCCATACTCTGAGTATAAAAAACTCTTTAGACCTGGTAGAAAAAATTCAAAATCTTAAACTAAAACCTCATGACACTTTAGTATCCTTTGATGTCCGCTCCCTCTTCCCTAGCATTCCATTAGACAAACTTTTGATTCAACTGAAAAAATGGCTAAATTCTATAAACCTGGATGCCAATGCAATAGAAGAATATGTGGCAATGACTGAATTATGTATACATCAAAATTATTTTGTCTTCGATGGAAAATATTACAAACAAATTTCAGGACTAGCTATGGGAAGCCCGCTATCACCATTTTTGGCCAATCTATACATGAGCTTTTTCGAAACACATATTACTAAAGCCTTCCCTCATATGTTTAAAACATGGTACAGATACGTGGACGACATCTTTGCAATAGTGCCCTACAAACTAATAGATGATGCTTTGAAACTACTCAACCTGCAAGAACCCAGCATACAATTCACAGTAGAAACTGAAGAGGACTGTACTCTACCTTTTTTAGACCTTAAAATCAAAAAAGGCAATGAAAAACTAGAATTTGGCATTCATAGAAAAGCAACACACACAGATAATTACATCAAAGCAAATAGTTTCAACCCAATTCCACACAAACATGCAACCATCAACAGTCTGACACACAGATTAGTAAATCTACCTCTCAGCCAGCAAGAATATCAAAACGAATACCATCAAATCTTAAAAACTGCAATTAAAAATGGATATGGAAAAAACCTTGTAGATAAAAAACTAAAATTATTCAAACTTCAAAAGAAATTAAAACAGATCACAGCTCTCACACCAATAAAACAAGAAACTAGATTTGCTAAATTTACTTACCACCCCTGGGCCACAAAAAAGTTCCAAAAAATATTCAAGAAATAGAATATAACATTGGCACCAAAAAACAATTACAACATTAAAAACCTACTTCACAGTAATAATACTGATAAGATAAAACCAGAGGAAAAGTCAGGCATTTACAAAATTAAGTGTAAAGACTGTGAAAAAATTTACATAGGAAGGACAAAAAGGAACATAGGCACTAGAAAGAAAGAACACTTCAGGCACTTAAGATACAAAAATATTGATAAGTCCGCAATAGCAGCTCATTTCTGGTCTGAAAATCATGAAATTGAAGATAGCACAGAATTACTAAAATACTTACAAAAACCTAGTGAACTCGTCATATGGGAGAGGATATACATAGAAAAACATAAAAACCAACTAATGAACTTTGAAATCCCGCTAGAAGAGAATCCCACTTTTCAGTTCATCACTAAACCAACAGATGGCAGCAACAACCCCAGAATTACCCACACCGCTGGATCTAGCGTCAGTCGCACAAGAGCCGTAGATGCAAGCGAAGATTTGCGAAACATGTCCTCAAAATAGGTACGAAAGTGAAGCAGATGTGTTAAAAAATGCGACTCATCTAAAATTTAATAATATTTGTAGTTGGTTTTTAACTCCATCACATTTTTATATCATTGAGTGACTGGTTTCAGAAGCCATTGTGTCCATTATCAAACTTGAAAGTCCAACTATCATCTGTTGTCGTCTGCTCTCTTCTCTCTGGTGGTGGAACTATCTTTATCAGATTATAAATTGGTGGGATTCATTACTAAGTCCTTATTTTTTTCATATTAACATGGTCTCCCACATTTCCAGTTTGTTTTGGTTTGTCACACCTTTTAGTAATTTTGGCTTTTGGTCAATGTCGTGGTTTTTATTCCAAAAATGAAATGCTACCTCTGACTTCTAGTTTCAATTTGATATTTATAAAATGCTTTATGATTCTGATTGTTAGGTTTCTTTTAGTTTGACCTATGTAGCACGTTTTACAATCCTTAAAACATATTTGGTATATTCCGGATCTATTAATTGATAACATTTCATCCTTTATTAAATTTTAGATGAGTCGCGTTTTTTACACATCTGCTTCACTTTCGTACCTATTTTGAGGACATGTTTCGCAAATCTTCGCTTGCATCTACGGCTCTTGTGCGACTGACGCTAGATCCAGCGGTGTGGGTAATTCTGGGGTTGTTGCTGCCATCTGTTGATTTAGTGATGAACTGAAATGTGGGATTCTCTTCTAGCGGGATTTCAAAGTTCATTAGTTGGTTTTTATGTTTTTCTATGTATATCCTCTCCCATATGACGAGTTCACTATGTTTTTGTACGTATTTTAGTAATTTTGTGCTATCTTCAATTTCATGATTTTCAGACCAGAAATGAGCTGCTATTGCGGACTTATCAATATTTTTGTATCTTAAGTGCCTGAAGTGTTCTTTCTTTCTAGTGCCTATGTTCCTTTTTGTCCTTCCTATGTAAATTTTTTCACAGTCTTTACACTTAATTTTGTAAATGCCTGACTTTTCCTCTGGTTTTATCTTATCAGTATTATTACTGTGAAGTAGGTTTTTAATGTTGTAATTGTTTTTTGGTGCCAATGTTATATTGTATTTCTTGAATATTTTTTGGAACTTTTTTGTGGCCCAGGGGTGGTAAGTAAATTTAGCAAATCTAGTTTCTTGTTTTATTGGTGTGAGAGCTGTGATCTGTTTTAATTTCTTTTGAAGTTTGAATAATTTTAGTTTTTTATCTACAAGGTTTTTTCCATATCCATTTTTGATTGCAGTTTTTAAGATTTGATGGTATTCGTTTTGATATTCTTGTTGGCTGAGAGGTAGATTTACTAATCTGTGTGTTAGACTGTTGATGGTTGCATGTTTGTGTGGAATTGGGTTGAAACTATTTGCTTTGATGTAATTATCTGTGTGTGTTGCTTTTCTATGAATGCCAAATTCTAGTTTTTCATTGCCTTTTTTGATTTTAAGGTCTAAAAAAGGTAGAGTACAGTCCTCTTCAGTTTCTACTGTGAATTGTATGCTGGGTTCTTGCAGGTTGAGTAGTTTCAAAGCATCATCTATTAGTTTGTAGGGCACTATTGCAAAGATGTCGTCTACGTATCTGTACCATGTTTTAAACATATGAGGGAAGGCTTTAGTAATATGTGTTTCGAAAAAGCTCATGTATAGATTGGCCAAAAATGGTGATAATGGGCTTCCCATAGCTAGTCCTGAAATTTGTTTATAATATTTTCCATCGAAGACAAAATAATTTTGATGTATACATAATTCAGTCATTGCCACATATTCTTCTATTGCATTGGCATCCAGGTTTATAGAATTTAGCCATTTTTTCAGTTGAATCAAAAGTTTGTCTAATGGAATGCTAGGGAAGAGGGAGCGGACATCAAAGGATACTAAAGTGTCATGAGGTTTAAGTTTAAGATTTTGAATTTTTTCTACCAGGTCTAAAGAGTTTTTTATACTCTGAGTATGGAATTGTGGAAAGGACTGAAATTTTTTGGTTAGCCATTTTGCCAGAAGGTAAGTAGGAGTGTTTATATTATTTACAATGGGTCTCATGGGTATGTTGGGTTTGTGTATTTTAGGCAAACCATATATTCTTGCAAGGGTAGGGTTGTCTGGTTTGATAGTTTTTTGTTCTGTAGTTGTTAAAATTTTACTATTAATGATGGTTTTTTGTACATCTTTTATGCATCGGTTGAGTGGATTAGAATCTATTTCCTGGAATTCTTTTTGTTGTAGTAACTCTAACATTTTTTCTTTGTATGTAGCTGTATCTAAGATTACTATTTTGTTTCCTTTATCAGCCCTTGAGAAGATTACATCCTTTTTCCTTAAAGATTTAATTATCTGAATTTGTTTCAAATGTTTTATTGGCTTTTTATTTATTAAGTTTTCCAATAAAGGAGCTGATTTTTTCCTAATTATAAGAACTACAGAACAAAAAACTATCAAACCAGACAACCCTACCCTTGCAAGAATATATGGTTTGCCTAAAATACACAAACCCAACATACCCATGAGACCCATTGTAAATAATATAAACACTCCTACTTACCTTCTGGCAAAATGGCTAACCAAAAAATTTCAGTCCTTTCCACAATTCCATACTCAGAGTATAAAAAACTCTTTAGACCTGGTAGAAAAAATTCAAAATCTTAAACTTAAACCTCATGACACTTTAGTATCCTTTGATGTCCGCTCCCTCTTCCCTAGCATTCCATTAGACAAACTTTTGATTCAACTGAAAAAATGGCTAAATTCTATAAACCTGGATGCCAATGCAATAGAAGAATATGTGGCAATGACTGAATTATGTATACATCAAAATTATTTTGTCTTCGATGGAAAATATTATAAACAAATTTCAGGACTAGCTATGGGAAGCCCATTATCACCATTTTTGGCCAATCTATACATGAGCTTTTTCGAAACACATATTACTAAAGCCTTCCCTCATATGTTTAAAACATGGTACAGATACGTAGACGACATCTTTGCAATAGTGCCCTACAAACTAATAGATGATGCTTTGAAACTACTCAACCTGCAAGAACCCAGCATACAATTCACAGTAGAAACTGAAGAGGACTGTACTCTACCTTTTTTAGACCTTAAAATCAAAAAAGGCAATGAAAAACTAGAATTTGGCATTCATAGAAAAGCAACACACACAGATAATTACATCAAAGCAAATAGTTTCAACCCAATTCCACACAAACATGCAACCATCAACAGTCTAACACACAGATTAGTAAATCTACCTCTCAGCCAACAAGAATATCAAAACGAATACCATCAAATCTTAAAAACTGCAATCAAAAATGGATATGGAAAAAACCTTGTAGATAAAAAACTAAAATTATTCAAACTTCAAAAGAAATTAAAACAGATCACAGCTCTCACACCAATAAAACAAGAAACTAGATTTGCTAAATTTACTTACCACCCCTGGGCCACAAAAAAGTTCCAAAAAATATTCAAGAAATACAATATAACATTGGCACCAAAAAACAATTACAACATTAAAAACCTACTTCACAGTAATAATACTGATAAGATAAAACCAGAGGAAAAGTCAGGCATTTACAAAATTAAGTGTAAAGACTGTGAAAAAATTTACATAGGAAGGACAAAAAGGAACATAGGCACTAGAAAGAAAGAACACTTCAGGCACTTAAGATACAAAAATATTGATAAGTCCGCAATAGCAGCTCATTTCTGGTCTGAAAATCATGAAATTGAAGATAGCACAAAATTACTAAAATACGTACAAAAACATAGTGAACTCGTCATATGGGAGAGGATATACATAGAAAAACATAAAAACCAACTAATGAACTTTGAAATCCCGCTAGAAGAGAATCCCACATTTCAGTTCATCACTAAATCAACAGATGGCAGCAACAACCCCAGAATTACCCACACCGCTGGATCTAGCGTCAGTCGCACAAGAGCCGTAGATGCAAGCGAAGATTTGCGAAACATGTCCTCAAAATAGGTACGAAAGTGAAGCAGATGTGTAAAAAACGCGACTCATCTAAAATTTAATAATTTTTCGCTTCACTGTGGTGTTCCAATACAGTTGAATCTCGATTTCATCCTTTGTTTTTTAGTTTAACAATTGTAATATTGAGAATTTATTTGTAGGTGCCAAGATGACATTTTGTTCTTTAAAGATCTTTTTGAATTTATTAATATGTTTTTGGGTGATAGGTGAATGCACTGAATATGCTGTTGCTTTCATTTTCTTTAGCGAATGTGGTTGCTTCCTTAATGGTTTTCTTTAGCTTAGCCCTTTTAATTTTCTTAAATATGAGACTTCTGTTGTATTCATTTTCTTCTGCTATATGAAATATGGCGTTTTGTATTCTGCTTTGTGCATGATATGTTGACTAGTCTGTGGGTAAGACTGTTTATTATTGCAAGTTTATGTGTAATTGGGTTATAGTCATGATTTTTATGTTATTTTTTGACTGTGTTGGCTTCCTGTAAATTCCAAATTTTATTTTTATGTTATTCCAGATGATATTTAGGTCCAAGAAAGAGTTGTCCATTGACTTCCTTTTCTGTTGTGAATTTGATAGTTTTTTGCTGCAGATTGAGTAGTTTTAATGCATCATCTAAATGTCTGTCTGGAACTATTGCAAAGATGTCATCATATTGATACCAAATCTTGAAGATCTATGGGAAGGTCATTTTACTGTGTGTTTAAAATGAACATAAATAAATTTGCAAAAAGGGTGAAAGTGGGTTGACCAGGGATAAGCAATTTTAAACTGACTACAAATAATTATTAAATTTTAGATGAGTCGCATTTTTTAACACATCTGCTTCACTTTCGTACTTTTAAAGTTGGTTGGATCTAACTTTCGCATGTTCCTCTTGACTTAACGTCACTTCAATATATCGAGCGAAAGTTAGATCCAACCAACTTTAAAACTCGATATATTGAAGTGACGTTAAGTCAAGAGGAACACGCGAAAGTTAGATCCAACCAACTTTAAAGGTACGAAAGTGAAGCAGATGTGTTAAAAAATGCGACTCATCTAAAATTTAATAATTTTTCGCTTCACTGTGGTGTTCCAATACAGTTGAATCTTGACTACAAATAGTTTTTCAATTCATTTTGACATCACTAGCACTAAATTCTTCCAATCACACATAATTAAATGACTGATTACTATTTTCAGGTGTGGTCAAAGACTTAGTAAGTATTTCGCCAAGCGATGCAAGGAACTTGGTCTACAAATGAAGGAAGAGGAACTCCAGCCTCCAGAGAAAAAAATGAGACTCAGCTGAGTTGCACAATCACCACCACATATAGGAGATAGGTTGGGGAATGGGGACACTTAAGTAATTCTTACTGTTGACATTTCTTGGACACAAGGTTCTCCCTATTCATTTACTTTACAGATAATAAACGTAAAGAAAGTTGTAGCGACAATGGTGTTTGTTAGAGGATCAGTTTATTAGCAAGTCGAGTACTGTCGACGTTGCAAAAGTTTTTGTAGTACTTTTTATTTGATTAAAAAGGATTAATTATGGCAAGGCTGTGCACATGAAAATAATTATATATGTGTATACCTTTTTCTTATTTGGGACCAGTATTAATTCTTATAGAACTTATGTCAACAGATAGAAATTGAATGTGATCATTGATATGAACCTGTGTTCTGTAAGAAGAATCCACCCTGTGCATGTTACACAAATAAAGAGGCTCTGACACCTTCTCTCTTGGTCGTATATTTTGGAACTCTTAGGATTACCTAGTACTGAACGACAGTGTAACAGCAATCTGTTAGACTTGAATATTAGCACAACACATTTTCATTACAAGATTCATGTAGTAACTTATTTATTTATAGCTTTTGCTCTTCATGCCCTGGAGGATTTTGAACTATTATCTTTTAAGCAGTTTTATTTAATTTTGTTCTCATACACTTTTTTATTTTATTGTAAAAGGAAGATGGATAAAATTATTGCATACAATTTTCTTTGCTTTTAGGGTGTAACTTTACTGAGTGAAACTTCACTAAATGTGAAGCAAAATTATACAAACTTAATAGTTGCATTATGTAGACATATCTGAAAAGTTTGTATGTCCAGATTTAGGTTGAACATCAGTTTTATGTAAAACAAATATTTATACTTAAAAGAAGCATGTAACTTAAATTTTACTTTTTATGCATTTACATGTGTATGTATGTAATCACAGAATATCACAGTATTACATCTTTGCACTCTTCCAGTCATGAAATGAAATATATTTTCCAGATGTCATGTTGTTTTTAAAAAAAAATTCTGGGCAAATGGTTGTTGAATTTTGTATGAATCATGATCTAAATTCAAATATACTATAGCTGAATCCACTATCTTAAATATTTCTTGAAATTTGTAAACATGCTTAAAATATTGTTTTTATGGCATGTAATAATGAAAGGAAGTATGATCCCTCAAAACCAGTTAAACTTCCATATTCCATTAGAGATGCTGACCTGAATTTGAGTTTCTAAATTTCAATCTGTGGTTTAGAATGAGTTTGGAATTCCGTAAAATGTTGGTAATGACTGCACTATGTATCTGACCCCACCTGATTTTATACAGCATTTGTTTGCAATGTTTATTTATATGCTGGGGTATTTAGCTTCCTAAACAATAACAAATATATGATATAGGAACAGAAACTTATGAAACCACTTGGGTTGATTCATCAGTTATCAAGCATATCGGGTAATACAGGTCTATCTGCAACTGAACACAAAAGGTAACATATGACGATAAGTCCCAGGCTTCACATAGAGATGGTGCCTCTGGGCCAGTTTGATGGATAGTATCATGTAGTTTAACTCTAGAATAGCTTGCATCAATAGTTACAGGTCAATAGTTTGTTTAGTTTTTGAATGACAGCATTTTAAAGAAGACAAGTGTACTATATGTGCAAGATTTCTGGAGCATTCGGGTCCCAAGTCCTCATTCGGTAGGTTTCGCCTATTTCCGTAAACACAGATGACAGCTTTGAATCAGGAAATGCGCTACATACTGTGACATCTAGTGGCTAATATGCTAAGCTTTCACATGTATGCCATATTTTGAGCAATTTTGAGGTTACTTATTAGCTAACCAGTTTACAACAAATCTAAAAGCAAGACTATGTTGTCAATGTAATGGCTCTCAAAAGGGGACACGCTATTTTTCGTCTACCTCTGTATAACTGTGATCTGAATACAACTGAGCTGGCGTGGGCAAAAATAAAAAATGTTTACAAAGTATGCAGTGTTAACAACAGCCACAAATCTGCGGAAACTTGCTATAGAAGCGACGGATCAGGAAGGATACGCTAAGAAGGTCCAAGAGCTGGAAATGCAATATTGGAGAAATGATGGTGTAATAGAAAATGCAATTAATGAAATGCCCGCCTCGGTAGTGTGGTGCTAGCATGTCTGCCTCATGTTCAAGAGGTCCCGAGTTCGAATCTCGGTCAGGGTGAGCTACCTGAATAAGGTTTTTTCCGAGATTTTTCCTTATCCTGAAAGACGAATGTCGGGTAACTCTAAGCTCTATGGACTCCGGACTCATTTGAGCATCATTTCACCCATTCCATTCATCGTCCAATATGACTTAACGTTGGGAGGACGTAAATTTAAAAAAAAAAATGAAATTATTAACGCATTAGAGGATACAAGCAATGAAAGTGACGCAGTAGACTTAGAAATTGAAGAATTACAAAGTGAGTGAGTGTTTGTAGCTGTCATAATATTTGTTTAGTACTTTTATGTGTTTTATAACAGTAAATATATAAGCATATAGCATATTGGATGGAGTTCAATTGTTTGTTGCCACATCTCATACCTTCGGCGCATATCTTCGCTTATGTTACCACAATTTGGCTGAATTGTGTTTTTCTAGGTTGACCACACTGCAGAAACAAAAGCGTGTTAGCTCTCTTTTCTTCCCCTCTGCCCGCACTACACTGTAAATCCAGCGTTCAAAAAATCTTGTGCATATAGTAATGGTTTAACAAAAGTGGAGGATTTGGAAAAAGCAGGAATGATTAAATACTTCCATTTGAAAAGCTTAACGCTTAAGGAAGTTAAGGAGGAAATGGACAGTACATGGAAAGCCTCTGCCCTTCATATATAATGATAAAAAGTGGGTTGTAGAGTTTAAAATGGGATGTACGAGCACTATTGATGAGCCTCGCTCTGGATGCCCTGTGGAAGTCACAACTATAGAGATCATTGAAAAAATTCATCGTTTAGTACTGGGAGACTGCAGATTAAAGTTGTTTGAGCTAGCAAGGCTGTAAACATATCAAAAGAACGTACAGGTAATATTTTAGGCTTTCACAAGGTCTGTTCAAGATGGGTGCTGCATTTATTGAAACCTGATCAAAAGTTGCAAAGAAAAACTGTTTCTGTTAAGAATTTGGAGCTCTACCGCAAAAATCCCAGTGAATTTTTGAGCAGCTTATTACCATGGATGGAACTTGGACACATCACTACAATCCAGAAAGTAAATCACAGTCGAAACTGTTGAATGTGCCAGGTGAACCAACTCCAAAAGAGGCAAAGTCAATTTTGTCAGCTAACAAGTTTATGGCGAGTGTTTTCTGGGGTGCACAGGGAATTATTTTTTTGATTACTTGGAAAAGGGTAAAAGTATTACTGGTGACTACGATGCAAGTTTACTGCAATGTTTAAGTGATGTGAAAAGAAAAAGACCTCATTTGGCAAAGAAAAAAATCCTGTTTCTTCACTACAATGCTCCGGCCCATCGTTCTGTCATTGCAATGGGGAAAATTTGTGAATTAAACTTCATATTGCTTGAGCATCCACTATATTTGCCAGATCTAGCACCCAGTGACTACCACCTGTATCCAAACTTCAAAATATTTCTTGGAGGACGGAGATTTCACATCAACAAGGCCATTGATGCGGTAAACGGCTATTTTGAGGGCCATGATAAATCACACTACAGAAATGGTTTAATTAAATTAGAACACTGATGTGACAAACGAATTAGCCTTTCTGGAGATTATGTTGAGAAATAAAAAGAAAACGTTTTTTATTTATTATTGTTGGGCCCAGGACTTATCAGCCGACCCTCATATATGCACATGCATTTGAAACAGCTTGCTGTTAGTGAATTCTTCACGGCAGAGGGCTGTGCTCCTATGAGGGTGGACAGGCTATATACAGGATGTCCCACATAAAACTGGTATGCCTCACTGTGTGACCCATAGTTGGTGTTGTATACTTTAGTTTGACAGCATTTGTCGTGAAAGTCGTGAAATATTGATAGTTAAATGGTGCATCTCTCAATTGAAAACCGAATAGATGTATTGGATATATGTGTTTGGAGGAATTTAGTAACAGTGACATCAAAATTAAATGCAAAAACTATTTTTAGTTGGTTTATTGATACTCGTCACTTTTTTTTGACTAGTTTCCAAGGCAATCGCCTCCATTTTCAATCTCTTTCTAACTGGCATCTGTTGTCTGCTCTCTCTCTCCAGTGGAACTATGAACTTTTTTGTTGAATTATCTACTGGTGGGATTTCAAAGTTCATTACGCGATCCTTATTTTTCCAGATGAATATGTTCTACCATGTTGTCAATTTATTTTGGTTTACCACTCCTTTTAATAATGTTGGATTTGGATCAATGTCAGTGTTTTCATTCCAAAAGTGAAATGCTACTGCTGACTTATCTTCTTGTTTCAATCTGATGTTTCTAAAGTGCTCTTTGACTCTGGTTTTTAGATTTCTTTTAGTTTGACCTATGTAGCATTTTTCACAATTCTTACAAATTCTTTGGTATATTCCGGATCTGTTAATTGATGGGATTTCATCTTTTGTTTTTGAATTTAGCAATTTTAAAATTGGGTGTCTATTAGTAGGTACCAAGATGAAATTTTGTTCCTTGAAGATCTTTTTAAATTTATTAAATGTTTTTGGGTGATATGTGACTGAACTGAATATGCTGTTGCTTTCTTTTTCTTTTGTAAATGTGGTTGCTTTCTTAATGATTTTCTTTAGTTTAGTTTTTCTAATTTTCTTCTGCTATGTGTGGTATTGCTTTTTGTTCTTTGAAATATTCTTGGTTATCCAAGGGTATGTTAACTAGTCTGTGTGTAAGGCTGTTTATTATTGTATGTTTATGTGTAATTGGGTTGTGGCTAATATTTTTTATGTAATTTTCTGAATGTGTTGGTTTCCTGTAAATTCCAGGTTTCCTGTAAATTCCAAATTTTACTTTTGTGTTCCTGATGATATTTAGATCCAAGAAAGAGATTTGTCCACTGATTAAGTGGCGAGTATCAATAAACCAACTAAAAATAGCTTTTGCGATTGATGTACTGGAATTTATCATAAGAACAGTTTCCATTAAGGAGTCTAAAGAAATGTTTGGGGTAAATGCCCTCATGACAAGATACACACAACCGGCACAATTAAAGATTTGTGCAAGAAATGAGCATAACAAGCATCCAACAGTGAGAACCCTGCCAGTAGTCTGACAGAATTAGAACATAACAAGAAGCTTCAATAAATCGATAAGGAGATTGTCCCAGTAAGTTTATGTATCTTGTACAGCATGCCACCATTTACTAACGAAAGATGTCAAATTCCAACCATTTCGTGTAAGTGTAGTGCATGAGTTACTTATTGCAACTGGCTCTTATCTTCAATCGTTACATTATCGTAAGATATCTATGCCAGTAGAGGGCACTTTCAGCACTTATAACTGGTGAGTCTGGTGTACGCCATATTTATTGAATTTTTACATAGGAAGTAGCTTGGTTGAGAAGTTAATGTAATGAATGTGGGACATAAGCAAGTTGAGCAAGAAGTCTGAAAGACAATATACTCTAGGAAGATGAGTGAATGATCAGCCCTATAGGATATTCTTAACTGCCAGTTCCACAACATCAAGTTAAATTATTTTTGAAAGGTACAATCAGATTTGAAAAATTCAATGCCATAACCAGGATTTGAACCAGATCTTCCACTCTATATAAGTTGGTACTTCAACTGCTGCAATTTCATCCTGGTAAAGAAGCAATATTCCATCATGACAACTGACCACAGTTACACACATAAGCTGCTCACGTTTGAACCAATGTTAATCCCACCTCTATATGTGGTAGAATTAAAATTGCTTTGGGATCCTGACAGCTGCCATGAAGCACGTGGTGGAGTGGTGGCAGCAAAAGCAACATTGCCTCTTATGAATGCCTTGGCACACATGGTGGTTAGGAGAATTAAAACTCTATAAATTAACCTGATATTGATATTTCTAACCCATGGGAACAGTTTTGAATGATGCTCTGCTAAGGCAATCTGCAGATGAAACTGAAGCAATGCTGAAAATAGTACAAAAGTGAATCGAGAAGATATTGACACATTGCTTCACTCACACTGTGCAAAGGTGAGTGAAGCAATGTGTCAATATCTTTTCGATTCACTTTTGTACTAATTTGTGCTTCACTGTCCCTACGCTTCTTCCAAGTTTATACTTTGAATGCTGAAAATGTTCACCAGAGTTTAAATTTGTTTTTCGTTAATGCTTCTGCCTTGGAGTTTCTTAGAGAGCCAGGTTTAAGAATAAGCAAGAGAAACATAATATAAATTTTTATATTAAATATAATAGTTTACTGAACGAATTTCCTGAATTCACGAATAATAGAATAATTTTTACATCTACTTTCTCATTGTGCCATATTAGATTACCAAGTGCAAAACTGAAAGCTTTTTCGAAACAAACAAATTCAGAATGTGCATTTTAATTTGATGTGTACATACAAAAGTTACATTTCTAAAAGCTTACAATGTTCACCTCTGCATTGTCTTAAGAAAGATGCACCAAGGCGGCCCGGGTTCGATCCCAGGTGATCGCAAAGTGAGATTTGTGGTGGACAACACGGCAGTGGGGCGGGTTTTCTCCGGGATTTCCGGTTTCCCCCGCCATCTCATTCCACTGGTGCTCCATCTTCATCTCATGTATCATCAGTGTCATCGCCTGCGGTGCCATATGTAGTAAAAGTGGGCGTTAAACACTACACATTTCATTTATTTAAGAAAGATGGCAGTAAAAGTTCTCTCTCCCCAGCACATGCAATTCCTTTGGTTGTCTATAGTGCAGATCTCTGTCCTACTTTTGAATATCTTTTCTTGGGATAGCGAGTTCTTGGTCTGCCTCGTTTTTGAGTGGTGCTGGTAGTTTGGGACATAGTATACTTATGCTAATAATGCTTAATCACTGGTGACCTATGAAATATTAATACACTAATGAAAAGCTTTTACAAAAAATTAAAACTATAACCATTTAGGTATGCTTCGATTGCACGCGGTGAAGAGAACGAAACAAGCAATATCTACGCTTTACATTATACATGCGTCAATGTGACAACACTGACATTTTTGGTAAAACTCGGACAAGAGGGTGAAGGAGGAATGGCTCACCTAATTGGTTGAAGTCATGTGGTGTGCCCTAAAAGACGTGTGGTCATTGTCACTGTCATAGAAACTCTCCCTTCCTTAAACTTCAAAGTAACTGTCAGGATCTTAAAATAATTTAAATTTGACCATAGCTCAGATGTTGCTTCTTTTTCATCTTCACTTCATTCAGTAGGATGGTCTTTAGTGATGAGCTTTGTCTGCTGGGAGATTTCAACAAATACCTCTTCTACTATGATTAGTGAGAAATTACTTTGTGATTTACATTTGTGCGATGCAAGAATATTTTCTAATCCCAACGGTGCACGTATATTTGTATTTATTTCATCCTTTGGAACATAATACATATGTTATAGGACACGTCAATTCAAGATAAAGAAAAATATAAAAAGTTAAATAAGACTAAAAACTGTAACAGATACAGGATCCAACAAAAGTCTAAAGTAGAAAAAGCAAATAAATATAAACTATATAAAGACCCTAGAGAAATGCTATATAAAAGTAATTGTTCACAAATGTGGAGTTTACTCTACTTAATGATTTAATTCAATTTAATTCAATTTATTTTGTCCTTTGATTGATATCAGACACGTCATAGTATAAAAATTACATTAATATCCACTGTCATTATTTACAATCACTTAAAACTAATTAACATTTAAAAACTCTTTTACAGAATAAAAGGAATGTTGCAGTAAAAAGAGTTTTACTCCCTTTTTAAAATGTATAAGGCTCTTCATTTGTTTAATATTTTCTGGTAGCCTGTTTTATAATCTTATACCTTTATTAACAGCACTAGACCTGAAGATTTCCGTTCTACAGCTTTGAATGTGAAAGTCATCTTTCTGACGTGTATTGTATTTGTGAATATCGGCATTTTTGTAATTTTGTACTTGTAGTTTATTTTGTTTTACATGGATCATTAATTCCAAAATATACATATATGCTAGAGGTAATATTTGATGTTTTTTGAATAATGGCCTGCAAGATGTTCTGTTATCCACACCACTTAGTATCCTTATCGCTCTTTTTTGAAGTTTAAAGACTATCTGCCTTTTCCCCCCAGAACACTATCCCATATTGTAACTGACTGTGAAAGTAACCATAATATATATTTCTCAATGCTGCTAAATTTATTAAGCTTTTCAAATGTTTAAGCAAATAACAAATGGAACTCAATTTATTTATTAAATGTTGAATATGTGTGGTCCATTTCATGTTCTCATTCATATGTAATCCCAAAAATTTTGTTTCATTATTGTAGCTAATGACTGTTTTATCAAATACTATTGGAGGTTTGACCACATTTCTATTTTGGCAAGTATGGAATGAAATGGCAATAGTCTTATCCTTATTTATAATTAGTTCATTCGTCTGAAACCATGTGTGCAGTTTACAACGCTTTCTTGATTGTTTCCTTTTATTAGGATGTTAGTGTCATCTGCAAATAAAATAACATCTGTGGAATTAATGGCAGTTGGCAAATCATTTATATACAACGAAAATAACAAGGGGCCCAGGACTGATCCTTGTGGAACTCCTCGCCTAACTTCTCTCACTTTGGACTGAACTGTATTTAATTTTCCTTTGTTTTCAAACTGAAGTTCTACAAACTGTTTTCAATCGCTTAAATAGGATTTAATCCAATTAATCATAATACCCCTAAAACCATATTTATTTAATTTCCTGAGTAGTATTTCATGATCTAAAACATCGCATGCTTTCGTTAAGTCTAAAAATAACCCCACAACTACTAATTTTTTATCAATAGCATCTTCTATTTTATTTATTAAACTGTCCATGGCTGTTATGGTAGATCTGTTTTTTCTAAATCCGTTTTGGGCCTCTGAAAGAATATTGTATTTTGAGATGAATGATATCATTCTATTATGAACCAGTTTTTAAAATATTTTAGAAAATGATGATACGATTGATATTGGTCTGTAATTTTCTCTTTTATTCTTCTCCCCTTTTTTATAAAGTGGCTTAATTTTTTATACTTTTAACTTACCTGGAAATACACCCAATTGCAATGATGCATTATAGAGACTGACTAGTGGCTTAGCTATTTGATGTATAACTTTTTTAATGATAACATCTGGTACTTCATCAACTCCAGATGAATATTTTGCCTTCACACCGTGGACTACACCTTCTAATTCCAATTCCATAACAGGCAATATAAAAATTGATTGACTGCATTGCTTTATGTTGTCACCATACGCATGCAGAAGCAGACAACCTGCAGGTTATTGTGTTGCAGCCAACATGAGAAAGATATGTAACACTTGTAACCAACCTCTGCAAAAATGCCCTATAGACATTTGTCTACACCGGTGCAAAAGGACTTGTAGATGCAATTAGCATAGATCAGTTTTGGAAAATACTAACCATGTTTCCTCTCAGGTTTTGTTGCTTTAAAAAAGTAGGATTGCTGTCCAGCAAATGTGCCTATTGTACTGTTAGAAGTGAAGGCTCTTTGTTTTGTGCGTTCTTCAAATATTTAAGATTTGTGCAGTACGTTGTTGAAAATCGGAAAATGGCTCGACAAATAAGTAAAATATATGAGCTTGCGGACTGTACCGGAGTGAATTGGCTAACGCGAAGTGTGCATGATGTCAAATGACACCAAGTATACTGCAAGGGGGAAAATTGGTATCCTGGTCATGTCGTTCAAATTGACAAGTGCAAAATAGGATGATACAAGTTTCATCGTGGGCGCATCGTAGAGGGCAACTGGATCCTGGGAATGACCGACATGGAAATGAATGAGGTGTGGGTGACGATATGCCCTAACAACAGAAGGGATGCAGATATGCTCTACAGTCTAATTGCAGCACACATAAAGTTCACCAGCACCATTCACGTCAATGCCTGGCGGGGGTACCATGGTTTGATGGCTGGAGGGTTTGCTGCGCACCTTGCAGTAAATCACTCAGTGCACTTTGTCAACCCGGTGACCAATATGCACACAAGTAACATAGTCACGCTGTCATCTAACAAGGGGCGGCATTCATAAAGACAGTAGATAGTGTAATTTAGATAAGTAAGACTATTGGCAGCATTGCGTTCAGTGGAGGAACATGGATAGTTTGGCTATACTGAATTATTCAATATGGCTACATACACAGTGTGGAAATAAACAATAACGTTGAAAGAGTGACCTCCAGCATGAAATTGCACTAAAAAGTAAAGAAATTATATTTAAATTCATGATTGTATATAAAAACATCAAAAAGTGTGACAACACTTCCAAGAAAGGAATTGTAAGTGTGAAGGACATAGAAAAAAATTGCCGCATCGCATATTAGAAAGAAGAACCCTAGATATCCATAATATTTAAAAGGCAGTAAAACATAACCCATGGGCAACAGCCCAAAGTGGGCCTAACGCCAACATATGCAAGATAGAGGTAGGAATCATCCAACCAATACGGGTAAGTTGGCTTTCTAAACCAGGGCTTGCTACCTAGAGTAGCTAAATTTCCTCACGATACTGAGTGGACACAAGTCCTTTACCCGGTACTTAAAATCTGCATCCACCAGGGGCGGAATTGATCCTAGGCGCATTCCAGTTGCAGGGAACCCAAGCACATGCTATAGCCCACTACACTAGCAGCACATTTAAAAGGTAGTAAAGTTTTTATATCATACAGGACTTGGATTGAATACTTTGATAAATGAAGTGTCTGGAAACAAATAAAATCATTGAACTCATAGATGTTACATTGATGGCATCATGCCTCTAACGGCAATTCATTCTTACTGATCTGACAAGACCTTATCAGTGATAAAACATCTTACAAGTGTCAATTACAAGGTAGTTTGTCACAATTTCTCACTGTGTTATAATCCTGCTGACATATGTTCCAAGAAACACTTCTGAACTGAATCATAATTAAAAATTGATGCTACATTCACATGACTTTTTGTGTTCCCCAATGTACAAACTACTCCTGCAAAAGCATATTCTTCTGATTCATGTAAATTAAGTTAAACATTTAAAGAATTCAAGATTTAACTATTGGAACACCACAGTGAAGTGAAATAATTATTAATTTATAGATTAGTCGTATTTATTACACATCGGCTTCACTTACGTACCTATTTTGAGGACATGTTTTGTAAACCACCGTTTGCATCGTTGGTTCTTATGCGACTAAAGCTTGATTCAGTGGTGCGGGTAATTCTGGAATTGCAGCTGCCATCTGTTGATTTAGTGATGAAGTTAAATGTAGCCGATGTGTAATATGACTCATCTATAAATTAATAATTTAAAGAATTCATTGTAGGCACAACAGCTTGTCAGATCTTTTAAAAGATAATTGCTATGCAATGGCTTTGAAAAAATAACCTAATTATTTGAAAATATAAAGCATTAATGAAAGAATATCTTGAAAATAAGTTCTAAAATTTGCCCTTTTTGTGCAATAATATAAATACATTTAAATCCAAAGTGTTCAGAGGCGTATTTAAGCAAATTAAAATTAATATATTTTTCCCTTTAAAAAGCAATTTGAACTGGAAGGTTTTCCAACTTATGTTAATTTTTGCAAGACAAGTACAAAGTTAACCATTCTAACTTGATTTTTTTAGTTCAGCCCCTCAAGTATGTGTATTTTATTGAGCTCTATGTTATTCTATTTAAGATTTTCTTGTTATGTAAAAGCATGAATATATTAGAAACGGTTGATACCATTGTGTTTTTAATGAATTTAATGCTGCTTCTACTTAGGATAAATACAAAGAAGTAGAAGTTTTTGAACATTCAAAACAATAATGGAAATAGTGTCATAAACTGCGTACCTTAAGCCTTCTCCTACTTTCTTTTTGTAATTTTAATCCTCCAACGTTAAATCATATCGGACGATGAATGGATGAAATGATGCTCAAATGAGCTCAGGGTCCATAAAGCTTAGTTACCCAACATTTGTCTTTCAGGATAAGGAAAACCCTGGACAAATCCTTATCCAGGTAACCCACCCTGACCGAGATTCAAACTTGGGACCTCTGGAATGTGAGTCAGACTCGCTACTACCATGCTACCAAGTAAAAGGCATTCAAAACAAGCATATACAAGAGTTATTTCCAGAGAAGTAAAGCTATACATTCTGTTTTGTTATATTTTATCATTATGCTGCCTCATATGGGCTTATTTCTTCTAAAAATGCATTTTTATTCAGGAAGCTTCCAAATATGTATTTCCAGTGAAATCTCTGTATGGAATTTTTGGGTTGAATGAATACGTTCTCTTTGGAAAAGTAACAATATTGAACTTAAAGCTTCATGGGTGATCAGCAATGTCAAATTTACTAATGTTGAGCTTTTGGTCATTTCAAGTTCCATAGCCTTCTTCAGAAATGGAGTGAAAAAACTGGCAGACTGTCCCAATATATAGCCTTCCTCATGTTGGTAGAACTGGTGTCACCTCACTGCACAGCATTCTGTGTTGGTCGGTTATCTGGTTGGAGTTTCTATTGCAAGGATAATTTATGGCTGGAGCCCAAGCTGTACTCAACTGTAAGTCTCGAATTTCTATTGAAATTCTATATATGAATGACTTGTCTAATAAGTCTATCAAAATACTTATCCAAATGTTCCAGAACTAAGGCATCATTAAAATTAATCTTTTGAATAGAAACCCCGACCAGATAACAGACAGCGCATTGAAGTCATCCTTCCTTTGAACCAGCTGGACCAATGGCAGACTGCTAAGCTGTGAGGTGACAAGCCCTACACACTTGAGGGCTGTTCAATAAAGAATGATCATAATTTTTCGCCCTAGAATTTAATCTTATTATATTATGTTTGCTTAATGTGAAACACGTCGTAGTAGTTTCATTGTTGGTACTCCAGGTTCTCGCCTGTGAGAACCAGGCAAGTTTAGACATTCAGTATTGTCTACCGCTGCAATGGAGGTAACATGCAGTTAAAGTTGATGTTAGAAAAAGATCCAGAGTTTCTTTTAATCATAATCACTGCTGATGAAACTTGTTTACATCATTTTGATCCTGAGAGCAAACAGCAAAGCTCAGTGTGGAAATATCCTTCATCACCAATACCCAAAAAAGCAAAAGAGGTTGCTTCTGCTGGGAAAGTTATGGTCATCTCATTCTTTGATATTCATGGAATGGTTTATCAGCATGTTGTACCTGCACACACATCAGTAACTGGACAATACTACAGGAATGTTCTGAAAACATTGCAAGTTCATATCAGGCGCAAAAGACATTTCCATGTAGCAGGCTGGATGCTGCACTATGATAATATGCAGCTACATATTGCCATGTTGTTGCTGAATATCTTGCAAAAATCAACATGAAGTGCAACTCTCACCCTCCCTATAATCCGGATTTAGCCCCATGTGACTTTTTTATTCCCTAACTTGAAGAAACGCCTTCGTGGGAGGCATTATCCATCATCAGAAGTAGTGGTGAAGGCTGCAGAGGCGATTTTGAAGGATCTCTCAAAAGGTTTCCAGCATGTCTTTGAAGACTGGCAGAAATGCTGGGACAAGTGGATCACATTCAGGGGAGACTATTTTGAGAAGGCTCATCAAAATGAGGATAAGTAAAGGTACGTCGTCAAAAATAAATTGTGATCTTAACTGAACAGCCGTTATATATAGGGACCTTCCATTAGCTTTTTCATTCACTTTCTTGGGGGTGGGGGGGGACCATGGAGTTTGGAATGGCCGAAAGCTAAACAGTAAATTTGACACACTGATCACCCATGAAGATTTAGTTATTAATGCTTGCAGTGAAAATTTTTTGCTTAATGAAATTGAACTGCTAGCTTTCATTGCTTACAATATTCCTGAAATGTTCTATGGCTGCGCAAATATATTTCTGACAAGCTTTAATTGCAGGTTAAAAAAAAAAAAAAAAAAAAACAGTCCTATTAATTTTGCTATTTACACCCAAAAGATTACAAGAACCATTTAAAGAACTGCACATGTTCTAATGTTCTAATTTATAGAATAAAAAGAAGTAGATATTTCAGAAAGTAAAGTGCCATCGTTATTAAAATTAGGCAGTGGAGAAAGTGTATACAAGGATGACTCATTTGCAGGTTCTAATTTGTAAAAGGAAGAGGTGTTTAAATAAATCCAAATCAGCTACATATCAATGTTTAATCTTTACTTGATGTCAGTGTTAGGTTGAAACTATACAATTCAGTTTATAATTATTGCTACAAATATTAAGATCAGTGATGATGTGCTTCTCGCTCTTTCCTCCTCATTTCTTCCCATTTTGCTACATTTGCTGGAGAATTTGCTGCAAAAAGATAGAAAATAATCAGTAACACATTCCGTAATTCCTCAAATAATTATTCAGCATAATAATTTACAGTACATACATAACTTGCTGATGGAGTAGAACACTGGTGTGCAGACAGCAAGCGAGATGAAGTAGTACCTCCAGATCCACTGATTTTTAATGTAGAACTTCCAGGGGAATTGTACAACCTTTGCTGTGAAGGTGTAGGGGTATTTCATTGGTCTACCAACAGGTTTAGCAGCATCAGACATCTAGAACATATTAATTACATTTAAGAAAGCAGTACCATAATAAGTAAAAGCTAATACATAAATACATAAGTTCACATATTTTAGAAAGCAACTGCATGTTCTAAAGGTAAAAAAGAGTAGTAGTAATGTTTACAAAGGATTAATATTTGCTTTCTTTGAAATTCTATGACCCCCAAAGAAAATGTTCAATGACTTGCTCTTCTCTTGTACTAAGTATTCTTAAAAATATTCATTCTTTTATCTACTTTGACATCTTATTTTCGAAAAATAAAAATATTTGAAAATTCAGACCAGTAACAGGAATATCTCAAACGGTTAGCTCCATAAAAAATATATATGGCATAAATTGTGTCCTTTCATATTTATTGTGCAGTAAGTTTTGGCTTATAACTTCACATTCCTAGGAAATTCAACATAGTATGTAAAATATATATATTTTTTATTGTTAATGAAAGTATCTTAAAGACTGAAATTTCCACATTAAAATGAATGCATTTTCTAGAATATCTTTGTATTACATTCTTGCAAGATGCTTAACTGTAAAAGCAATTTATTCAATGACTTTTCATTTTTGAGGTATTTTGTTCACAATGCTTTCTCAAGATACATTCTTTGCATTCATTTCTCACTTTAGCACTTCACAGCCCTCAAATACTTAGCTGTGCTTAATTGGTCATTCCTCCAGTAATAATGACAATATCTGTTAGTCGTATGTTGGCAGCTCTAAATTTGGAAAACACAAGGAGTAAGTGGCATCTGTAGGGAAAATCGAGAATAATTTTGTGACGCAAGTGGTAAAAGTTGTACAAAAGTGTATTCAAACAAGTAATAGTCAAGGTTGATTAAGTCAACTGATGTAAGTTGATTGTTCTTTCACACTACCCATGTGTAGGGCAAGGTTTAGGTATATAGTTAAGAGAGAAAAGTTCAATGCCATAGCCAGGATTTGAACCACAGATCTCCGGGTTCCCATCAGTTTGCTCTTAATGATATTAAATTCTCCAACTGACTTGTATTTTTCCTAATAAACCAATAGGAGATCTGGATATTCTTTAGAACATGTCCCGTAACGCAGGCACGCACGAGGGCTGATGGAACCTTCCGAAGTAACCTCACAATTGTAGTGCTCCTGATACGGTTATTGGGGCAAGCTTCTTTTGCCAACTTTTAGACCAACACCCCAAGCATCTATTTTGCAGATGTTCGAAACTTCACAGGTGCACAGTACATGTGCCATTGTTAGGAAGGTAGCAGCTTAACTGTAAAATCTGAAAATGAATATTCCACCAGGACCCTGGCATTCAGTAAATAAAGTTATTACGTGGAAGTTGTATCTGAAACCAATGGTTCGTTTTATAAGTTTTATTGATCTTGCACCTTTATGCAAAGATGAAATGCATATGCAGCTTTGTATGACAAAAGTTTAAGAATAAGAATGTTGTGCCAGGAGTGCGATGTCCTACATCAATCAAAAATACCCGGTATTGTTTAAATGTTCATTGACTACAGCTTTATTTTTATTTATTTTTTTATTTTATTTTTTGTGATTTACGTCTAACGTTAAGTCATATCGGACGATTCTTATTTAAACATAGATAAGATAATTTCTTACGGGACATGTTCTAAAGAAGAGCTGGAGATCTCGTATATGAGATACATATCTTTTGTGTAAGTCCCAGGCTTCATAATTACACAACTATCAGGTCAATTGATGAAAACTAGTTCTTCCATGGAAATTAATTTTCTTTCACACTGGCCGAGTATAGGCTTAAGTATGGAAAGATAGAGTCAGATTGAAAATTTCAATGCCATAGCCGGGATTTGAATCACGGATCTTCTGGTTGCCGTCCAGCCGCTCTAACCCTTGAGCTACTATGGTCAATGTGCCGAAATAACATTAAATTCTCCAACTGACTTTGTATTTTCCCCGGTAAACCACTAGGAGTTCTCATAAACACATGAGACAACTACCTTAATGGCGACTTATGTGTAAGTACTTTAAGGCCCGGGCTTTATAGTTAACCACTATTAGGTCAATTAATGGAAATTAATTGGAGAATTTAATGTCATTTTGGCACATTAGCCATATTAGCTCAATGGTTAGAGCTACCGGATGGAGACCAGAAGATCCGTGGTTCAAATCCCGGCTATGACATTGAATTTTTCAGTCTATCTTTCCATAGTTCTTCCATGCTAGCCGTGTGTAGGGCAAGGTTTGGATAGTCAGGCTGAAAAGTTCAATGCCAAAGCCAGGATATGAACCACAGATCTGATTTCGGTTGCTCTTAACCATTGAGCTACCATTCTGACTCGTATTTTTCCCAGTAAACACTACATCTGAGTTACTAGATATGCACCTAGCCTGAAATCGCTAACATAAGTCTTTCTCAAGCATTAGTGGTCATTGGCATACAGTATATTTAGGCTGAAGAAGGAAGTATCAGTTCTGGAATGCACAGAAAAGCTTTGCTGAGGCAAAAACTTCCCTAACAAAAACAGATGTTTCTATTTCACTTTAAAAACAACTTTACGTAAATTATGCAACCACCTTACTAAAGTAAATAAAGAGATCGTTGCTCCATGTGTTATAATCTGAATTTAATAATTCTACTTGATGAAATGAATAAAAGATAAACAATGATGCTCCTACTCCACTTACTTTTAAACAGTACGCAACCCTTGCTAAACAAGACTTTCTTAAACGCAAGCTGTCAGCGCAATCACATGCACATTAATTCTCAATTAATTCCACAGTTACTGATGCCTATAATTCATGGAACTGTAGCAGTAACGCATTTAGCTTAACAAGCTTTGACTAAAAACACTGCCCATTTATTTTCGGTAGTAATCGAATCGCAACCTTTAAATTTACTAGTATTTATGCGGAATACTATTATACACTCAATAGTGTACGACATAAATATGACAAATTTTATTCAAACCCCCAGTCATTGATTTTCTCCCATTAATAAGTTTCAAGGAAAAATTCTTTCTTCGATAAATCATTGCGAAGGTTATCGTTTTGCCCTCAAAAATAAATGTATTAGAATTTAATTGTTTCAAGCTCAGATTCATAACGAAGTACATCACATAATCATGGACGAATTTACCTTTCCATTCAGTGATTTAAACTATTCAAGCCGAGTACTACTTACCTTTTAGATTTTATTTAACCACTTATTGCAGACGAAATTAAATCCTAAAATTAAGAAGACTCCGATTGCCCTAAACCGGAAAGATCAAGGAGTACATTCAGAAAAATATCAACTATGCGGTGATCACGGAGATACAACCGCAGAATACCATCCACCAATTACCGTGACAAATTATTCTGGAGTCAGAAATCAATATTTTCTGAATCATCTCTATCTCTCCTTGCTAGTATGCATTTGTCACGTATTTTAAAATGCAAACAAATAGCAACAGAAACCCCTGAAAAGTTGAATAAAAAAAATTCGCATAAAAGGTGAGCTATAACAGTTTGAATTATGTGTGGTAAGATTTGTATCTATTTCTTACAGTTTACCGTAAATTTTAGATATGCATTTAAATTGTTTTGAAAATATCTTAAAAAGCAGTTTTTGACCAAATTATTGTAGCTATTCTAGAGAAGGTCAAAGAGTTCTAAAAATGTTCTATATAATATATAGTTTCAGGTGGGAAAATTATCTTGAATGTCCCCTTATCACATCTGAGGATGATGTTTAACTTATATACCAAGTTGTATGCTTAACCGCTCATTTATGAATGCTGCTCACGCATACACATCCTGACCTTCAAATATGTGTTTTTTTCTCAGGGAATTGAAATATGTATTTCCCGTGAAATTTTGGCGTCGAATATTTTAATGAAATACAGTATTTCATCTACTTATTAATCTTAGCAGAGAAACTAAAAAATTCTGAGAAGCGATCATGTGTTACAAACTGAGATAAAATTTTTTGAAAAGTCTGGGATTTTACTATGGAAGTTAAACAATACCCGTAGCTACTCAGAATCTTAGAACGCTAAGACGAATTACAGCAAGATTTACGAATTAGCTAATTTACCACTTTTAAAGAATATTTTTGGTGATTTGGGCTTAAGTGTTTAAACATTATTTCATAATAGCTTGAGGTCCCATTTTAGAGTAGGAAACCATTTGTTAGCCTATTTATCCAACATTTTTCAGTAATATTTTGCACAGCGCCGGATTTAATCACGGCCGACTGCTACTTCCTTACAGCCTCACATACGGCACTAACATTCTAGATCGTCTTGGTTTATGTGACATGATTATTGTTTTCTCCACACGGCGCCACCATTCGTCCATTGTATCCTCCCTTTCTTGTTTTTGTTTCGTTGTCATGGAGGTTTGTTTCATTTTATTTTCTGTTAACATAAATACTAATTAAAGAAAGTTATATGTCAAACATGTAACAATTCTGTTCATAATTGTTTGTTTCACAGAATGCACCGTCGAATTTGCAACGTCTTCGATTTAAGTAGTTCATGAAGGAAGTCTACTACAAACACACGTATGATTTACCTGGATATGTGACATTTGTGGCTGTAGCGTCGACGAGAACATCACCAACATTACCCAAATTTGTAGCAGAACTATGTACAACACAACAAATATCCTAGCAAGAGGATGTCGCCTGAGGAAAACTCCTGTTCGTATACCGATGGCATCAAGTGACGAATATGCTCGCTTCACACGAAGTGTCTTTCCTGTAGCAAACGGTGACTCCAAAAGGAAACTCGGAACTCTTGTCTTTGCATCATCTATACCATTCATGTTGATGACCTCCGTGTGCAACGGATGCAGCAGTACCAGATTCTCTGTTTTTGCTCTCCAGCTTCTCCAACTGCAGTCACAGTGCATTATTTTCTGTGGTGACTGTCTCCAGCGAGGCTTGTTTCTGGACAAGTGTTTGTGTTAATAAGTGCAGACGAGACTCAAGCTCTTCGGTGCCAGGTGGAGACACTGATCTCTGTGCAAGCTGTGCTCGTAACCTTGTTACTTCAGGTTTTAGCCATTGGAAACGATTACATAACCACGCATTATGCCTCGACCGCCCTTCTCATACTGAATTTAATTTCTCTGGATGCTTTCAGCTCTCATATCCAGTTTCCCGTCTCTTTTTCCGCTTCTCGTGAAGAATGTCTTACAAAAGATGTATTGAGTGGCTTGCTTGTTCTCTACCTGCCTCTTTTCGCCTCTCCATTTTCTGCAGTTCCTCACGACTTACCAGAAGACGAGCTGAGAGTTGAGGTACTTCTTCACACAGCAACTCTCTTTCCTGTTGCAGTTGCTCCAGTTCCAACTCGACCAAGTCATCTACTGGGGTGACCCTTTCTGTAGAACCTTGTCCACGTAGTTCAGCAATAAACTTCCCCTTGCAGAATGCGCTGCGCACGGGTCCTGTATTGATCTAACTGAGTAAGGGCTTCGTCTAGCTCAGCACGTGAACGTTCCCATTGTTGTTGAAGCTCCAACTTCTCTTCTTCCACTCGCTTTAACTGTTTGTGTACTTCATTAAGCTGATTGGTGTACTCTACTTGTTATGTTGTCAATTTTGCTTGTAGAACACAAATTAGTTCCTCATGAGCAGTGCTCAGTTCTACCTCGCGCTCTGGGAGACATTCTTGTTGGTTACGACTTTTTTATCCAGTGGTCTGCAGCACTCTTTTATTATCAACCTGAACACTGTAAAGTTTCATTGGTACGTCAGCTGGCTGCTGGCGTGCTAGTTGAAGTTCCCTTTAAAGCAAGGAAATATCTGATTCTTTCTCTTTGAGTGTCTGAGATTGCAGTACATGTGATATTTGTAGTGATGAAATTCTTTTCTGGAGCGAACAGTTCTCTTTCTCAATAGACTTGCATTGCTGAAGAGGCTAGGTTACTTGAATTTGTAGTATCCGCAGTTCAGTTTTGAGCATGGTATTTTCTGTCCGCAAGCCTCCTTCATAAGCTGGGGTGGCTATGCGGGGCTGATCAGTCTGCAGATATCCTCAATGTGCTCTATAGGAGTGAATGTTTCATGCAATCTGTGACCATTCACTTCCTTCATGTACATCACCTATTGTACTTCTTCAATAGGGTCAACATCAGTCAGAGCTTTGATCCATTTAGGAAGTTTATAAGCTGTTTATCATTTTTGGTCATCTTTGTCTTCGTCCGCTTGATGAAAATTTCATGGGACTGCTGTTTATCCATGTAGATGAACATTAGGAATTTGGTTGAGGCAGATCATCAGTCTCCTTTGAGCTGCTACGTTGGTCTTTGCATTTCACCTAAGTAAGAATACTATCAATTGAACGTGATTGCTTTCTTCCTTCTGCAGAGCTACTGCAGCATTGTGATCTATCTGGTTTAAAAATCTTCTGCTTTTCTTGCCCCACCCTGGAAACAATAGTCTTCATTCTGCTAAATGTAAATCACTAGACTAGTAACTCTTTAGAACGGTTGGTAACACATTCTGTAATGTGTGGTACCTTTTTGTTTTGTTGGTTATAGTGAAAAAATAGGAGCTTCGCCGTAACTACATATGCAGAGTCTTTGTTAAATGTTGGTTTAATCCACCCTATGACATCTGGCGACCGTGGCATGACGATATGGATAATTATAAGAAAAAAGATCGAGCATGAGATGATTGCTAACGCGAGCGGCCAACGCATTTGAAGAGAAGTTAAGGTACAGGAATTCCACAACGCATGATATCGGCACAAGCCTTAAAATACTGGAAGAAAAGTTGAACCTTTCAGAAGTAATGAGCTACCGCAAGAGGAATATCGCACGATTGAGAGAAGTGAAGAAGAAGAAACGCAACATTTGGACGAGACCGAAAGTTACCGCGAACGCTGGACTGCGTAGTAAATTCAAGAAAATCTCGCATTGGTCAATCCAACTGCTGCTGCATGGCGGGGCGGATAGTGGGAGAGAATGGTGAAGGAACTCCTGCGTCGAAATCTCGGCTAAGTCGCTAGCAGTATGTGAAATTATACACAGTTTTATGTGATTGTGAAGCAATTATAAAATCCCATTTGGACCTATAATGAAAAATTTGTGTTGTGAAAGTTTGGAATTGTAATGCACATTGATTTTAGTCATATATTTAAAGTTGTGCGGCAGTTCAAAAGTCGATGTTTTAAATTGCAATGTGGGAGGATGTTGACTAATGCATGTCAATAGACTAGTAACTCTTTAGAACAGTTGGTAACACATTCTGTAATGTATAGTACTTTTTTGTTTTGTTGATTATAGTGACAACATATATGTGCTTCGACATAACAAAATATAAAGGGTCTTTCTTACATGTGGTTTTAATCCACTCCGTAACACGAACATCATGCACATTAAAATATAGAAATGTATCAGTTCAATAGATATGAAACATCCACCAACATATTCTAAGAAGTCAGGAAACGACAAAGTTATTACGCCCCTCGGAGCTTAATATATGTTCTGTGCTACTGGTCATTCACTTGACTCCAACACCTTACGAATTCTAGGTTTGACATTTAAGTATTTTAGCTGTTCATATGTCTGTTACTGCACACGCCTTATGTGTCCAGATAAGATTACAAATGAGACTAATATGGCTAGAATCCTCCGGCAGACAGCTTTTCGAGGTGCAGGACCTATATTATGTTCAAGTTGTTTCTGCACAACACAACCTTTATTGAATTTCAGGAATTGCTATTAGTATTTAGACATTGGTGTTTCCATGCGCACAGACATTCTCTAAATAAGGATGGTATTTATTGCTCTATAAATTATGAGTGTACATAAATACATTCTGCTGGCTAGTTTCCAAAGCTGTTTTAATCTACCATACTTTAGTTTCCTGGGACATAACCTACAATTGCGCGCCTTTTGATACCAAATCATCATGTATGTACTTTGACTATTAAATACACTGGGGAACAAAAAAAAAATTATTTTTATATACCCGAAACAAAATAGGCAAATTCTCTTGTAAACTGATCTGCTGATTCCAAAAAGTTCTCCTCAAAATACTGTATAACGTAACGTTTTTTAGGTATTCGTAATTTTTTATGAAAACTTACGGCAATGCGATGTGATAACTCATATTTGATTAATTGAAAATAATAGGTATTTTATTGCCAAATGGCATTGATAATAATAATTATTAATTATTAAAATAAATAAACACAAGATAATGATGAAAACCACAAACCTGAATTATCTCAGAAGTGTTTCACTGTTTAGTTTTTTGTATTGACATGTACTCTCCCGTTTGAGGAACCAACAATAGTCTCCCAACATGGCTGAATCCCAGCGACCCTGGTAACGTCTTTCAATCTCATAAATGTCCTGGTGAAAACGTTGACCTTGCTCATCACTTACAGCTCCTAGGTTTGTATGGAAACCATTAAGGTGAGAGTGTAAAACGTGGATTTTAAGTGACATACGGCAACACATGTCTTTGTAGCTCCTTAATAGTTCTGAGACTAAAGTTTCATAATTTTCTTCTTTGTTATTGCCCAGGAAGCCTTCCACCACTGATTTAAATGGTTTCCATGGTGCTACTTCAACACGTTTAAGCTTTGATTAAAAAACACTGTCTTGGAGAAGTAGTCTTATTCGAGGACCGAAAAATATACCTCCCTTCAGTTTAGATTTTTATTTCCTTCCTTCCTTCCTTCCTTCCTTCCTTCCTTCCTTCCTTCCTTCCTTCCTTCCTTCCTTCCTACCTCCCTCCCTCCCTCCCTCCCTCCCTTCCTCCCTTCCTCCCTTCCTCCCTTCCTCCCTTCCGCCCTTCCTCCCTTCCTTCCTTCCTTCCTTCCTTCCTTCCTTCCTTCCTTCCTTCCTTCCTTCCCTTGCCTTCCTTCCTTCCTTCCTTCCTTCCCTTTCCTTCCTTCCTTCCTTCCTTCCTTCCTTCCTTCCTTCCTTCCTTCCTTCCTTCCCTTTCCTTCCTTCCCTTTCCTTCCTTCCTTCCTTCCTTCCTTCCTTCCTTCCTTCCTTCCTTCCTTCCTTCCTTCCTTCCTTCCTTCCTTCCTTCCTTCCTTCCTTCCTTCCTTCCTTCCATCCTTCCATCCTTCCTTCCTTCCTTCCTTCCTTCCTTCCTTCCTTCCTTCCTTCCTTCCTTCCTTCCTTCCTTCCTTCCTTCCTTCCTTCCTTCCTTCCTTCCTTCCTTCCTTCCTTCCTTCCTTCCTTCCTTCCTTCCTTCCTTCCTTCCTTCCTTCCTTCCTTCCTTCCTTCCTTCCTTCCTTCCTTCCTTTCTTTCTTTCTTTCTTTCTTTCTTTGTTTATTTATTTTCAGTTCAGTATAGTGTTAAACACACAAAAGAACCACGTCATATGCATCTATACAGTTTAAGAACACAGCTATACAGGTTGTGTGATATAAATAGAATACTAACTTGCTTTAATAAACCCATACACACTAAAAACAACAACACCGACGACGACGATGATGATAATAATAATAATTAATAAAAACATTAACAATAATCTTTATAAAAATAAAGTTCTAACTAGTATTAATAAACTCATCCACACTATAACAGGCTTTGTCAATTAGGAAACATTTCAACATTAATTTAAAATTATTATCTTTAGAATTCTTGATAGTGACTGATAGTGTGTTCTAATATTTCACTTTCACTTATTTTGGGAAAGATACTTCTTAAATACTTAAATGCACTTCCACTTTTGTCCAAACCTTTAACAAAATTCTTCATTAACCCGAGCTTTATGTGAAGTGGAGGGGGGAGAAGAACTTTGTTTTGGTCTACTAGTTGCACATACTTACCACTGCTTGTTCCAGGGGTATAGTCTTCCCTTTCCCCCCACTCTTTCAGTACTGTCCCATAAGCACAAAAACAGCAATATTGTGACTTTGTGGGTTCGTGAAATGAAAAGTCCAATTTCACCACTCAAAAATGTTCTATATTTCCACCGACTTACAGTTAAATACTTGCCAATTACACAGAATTACTTGCTGCACACAATTACGATTCACCAGTTCGTCCGTTACAATTTCACTTGTACTCGCGATTACATTAACTCCGATGCACATACCAGTTACGTACAGTCTTCCGTTGCACAATCTTCTCGTTCATTAACACGTCACTGACTAACTCTTACACCAAGAACTGCGACTGTCTCCTCACTCACACTCACTAACCAACTGACTGACTAACTAACTGCAGCCCTTTTTATAGGCATCTCGCCGACTTCTCGGCTTTTCTAGTTCCCAGGCGACGTTTCCAGATGATGAAAGATTCCCGTAATTTCGAGAACCAGGTGGACAGAAACAGACGGCACACTGATGTTTTTCCTCCGACCACCGCCTGTCACCACTATAAGACAAACGAAGGGGAGGTGTGGCTAACACGAACCTCCCCTGTCTTCCGCTCCCAGCTGCTTCCACAGGGTGTTCCAGCGCTCACGTTACACTGCTCCCTCCTCAAAGCTGTTCGCCCCGAACAGCCCCATCGTAGCGTGCGAGGCGGTCCAGGTGTACCACCAGCATCTGCCCGGAGTCTGAGCCAGAAGTAGCGCTGCCGTAGTTTGTGAATCATACGGTTTGCTCCCAGGTGTCCTCCTGAAGTACCGGCGTGCACTTCCTCCAAGACTTCCGGGACCTTGTTCCGGGGAAGTACCAACTGTTCTCTCTGCGCCTTCCCATCGGGTGACTCCCATACCCGGAACAGCACGCCCTCTCTGGTCTTCAACGAATCCCATTGGGCCCAGTACGACTTGTAGGTGGCGCTCCTCGGTGCGATGTCCTCCCAGGTTGGTCTCGTCCATGCGTCCACTTCCCTCAAGAGTGGCCCCAAGTCTGCGTCCGCCAGCTGCTCCCTCCTCAGGCCTGCGCTATCCCAGCCTTCAGCAGGCACTGCCACAACCACTCGGACTGCTGCGGCACGCTCCTTCTCTTCCACTCTTGTGCGCTCATGGCCGTCCTGGATCTGCGATAGGACACCTCCAATGTAATGGTCGCTAGCGTCGGTGTCCACAATGAAGGCGCCACCCGGTTGTGGGAAACCCAAAATTGGAGCACTGCACAGGGTCTCCTTCGGGTGCTGGAAAGCGTCTTCGGCGTCCTCCGTCCACACATAAGGCCGGTTTTCCTCCGTCAGGCGGGTGAGGGGTTTTGCGATGTTGTCGGCCTTTTCCTCTAAATCATTAAGGCGGTCGTCTACTTGACCCTTCCGCTTGCCCAGATTCCTGACGTCATCCCTCACGCCGGCCAACCGTTCCTCAAACTTTGCGACGAGGACCTCGTTCGCCACCTTCATTTCTTCCGTCTTCTCCGTGAGGTTATCGTTAGCCGTCTTCATTTCTACCAGCTTTGCGGCCAGGTTGTTACTTGCCACTTCTATTTCCGTTGTTAATTCGGCCTTCATTTCTTCCATCTTCCCGGCGATGTTGTCGTTGGCCGTCTTCATTTGTTTCAGTTCCGCGGCCAGGTTGTCATTCATAGTCTCCAGCTTCGCGGCCAGGCTGTTATTTGCCGCTTCTGTTTTTGCTATTAACTCGTTCATCTTCGCCAGAAGCATTTCCACTGCGGATTCCATGGCTGTAATGTTCGGTGCTGTTGTCTTCCCGCTTCCTGACACCAGTGTGACTTTGTGGGTTCGTGAAATGAAAAGTCCAATTTCACCACTCAAAAATGTTCTATATTTCCGCCGACTTACAGTTAAATACTTGCCAATTACACAGAATTACTTGCTGCACACAATTACGATTCACCAGTTCGTCCGTTACAATTTCACTTGTACTCGCGATTACATTAACTCCGATGCACATACCAGTTACGTACAGTCTTCCGTTGCACAATCTTCTTGTTCATTAACACGTCACTGACTAACTCTTACACCAAGAACTGCGACTGTCTCCTCACTCACACTCACTAACCAACTGACTGACTAACTAACTGCAGCCCTTTTTATAGGCATCTCGCCGACTTCTCGCCTTTTCTAGTTCCCAGGCGACGTTTCCAGATGATGAAAGATTCCCGTAATTTCGAGAACCAGGTGGACAGAAACAGACGGCACACTGATGTTTTTCCTCCGACCACCGCCTGTCACCACTATAAGACAAACGAGGAGGAGGTGTGGCTAACACGAACCTCCCCTGTCTTCCGCTCCCAGCTGCTTCCACAGGGTGTTCCAGCGCTCGCGTTGTGAAACCTCCCTGCAGTCCCGTTAGCAATGCAACTACTTTGAGGTTACAACAAATTTCCCAGCCATGGTTTTGGTAACTAATAGCATCTAAAATGATGGACATGGAATCGTATGTCTTCTTCATTCCCATGGCATTAAATAAAGGTATTGAAGGTAGTAAATTGTCATTATGAAGCAACACTGCCTTTAAGCTGTATTTAGAAGAGTCAACAGAGACGCACATCTTCGACACAATGCTCTATACCCAATTCCTTCATTAAAACATTAACATTAACACAGAAACACATGTTGTCTTTCGTTGTGAAATATTCTGAATACTGTTTATGTTGAGATCGGCAAGATGTTATTTAAGCCTCTTTTGTCAGGAAATTCCACTTCTGTAGCCTGGAACCCAGTAATTCTGACTCCTTTTTACTTAGTTTCAAATCACGAATAAGATCGCTTAGTTATTTTTGAGAAACAAATTGTCTTTCTTCACTTCATCCACATTGATATGTAATGTCTTGGGATGTTGAGGGTTCACTGTCATCTACATCATGATTTGAACTTGATCCATCATATTATCTAACCCATGCTTTCGGAGGATCTGGCACCGGAAGATCTTCACTATGAGGAACTGGTCTTATTGCTGATGGAACACTTGGATATTTGACACTCGACTTATATTTTCTAGACACACCTGTAATATTTGTATTACAAAAATAGCAGTCATTTAAATGGTTAGATTGTTCTCTCCACACTATAGGCACAGCAAACGGCATAGGTTTGCGTTTACCGTGTAGCCATTGATAAAGACCAGGTTTGCACGATATGCAGCAAACATGGGGAGAAAAATCCTTAACTTGATCACCAAGGGCACAACCAAAGTATAATGAATATGCTGTTTTAGTAATACTTGTTATTTTTCCGTTGTGATTTAGGGGTGATCTGTCCACGTACATAACAAAAGTAATTTGTATCATTTGTACATTTCCTACACCTGCACTTATTCATAATTGTAACCTTTCATTAGCACCGCGAATAAACTACTCTACACTTTCACAGCTGAATATGAACTGAAAGAAAAATCCAAGACAGATGAAGACCACACCGCCCAGAGGACTACTCAAACCAACACATCTGTTTATTTACTCAGGAGGAGAGGAGCGTGATAAAGGGGGGTTATCTGTGAACCTAAGGACTCAAGATAGGAATCTTTTCCATTAGAGAAAACGAAATAAGAAGTGTTTAGGTCTTCGTGATAAGTTATGAAATCCTGCGTCAGTAGTTTATGTCAACTTAATTTATTTTGAGTTGCGCACACCCATGTAAATACGATTTTTATAGTAGACACCAAAATTAATGTTACTGATACGTCTTACGTGATGGAAAATTTGTTCCAGTTATTTCGAATAGTATTCATATTCTTTACAGATATAAAACAAATACTTAATAATAAAATGGTTATTATTTTAAATTAAGTCAATATGAGTTGGTATCATACCTGATTTCTCTAATTTTATATAAAAGAATAAGAATATCTCAAAAACGTTACGCGATACAGTATTTTCAGAGACAGTTTTCGAATCAGCGAGTCCTTTCGCATAAGAATTAGCCTATTTTGTTTCGGGTACAAAAAAAACGTGTTTGCTAGTGATATTGGCAACATCAGCATCTAAACAGTATATTTGTGTAGGGAACTGGAGGGTTAATTCGTTTGGGCTAAGTTAAGTTAGTACTAGTTCAGACCTGACTATTTTGCGGCTAGGTTTTATGGTCTGGATAACCTGGAAATATATCTACTGGGTAAGTACACTGCCTGTATTCAAATTCCCTTTCTTATCTACAGTTCGGCCGCTCTATGTCCGACTCTGAGAGTTGTCGCTGTTGCCAGTTCTTTAGCGGGAATTTCAAGCAGAGGAACATCAGTATTTTAAATATTTCACGCACTTGCAGATCGTAACTTGGTAAATGTACGTGGACAATGTATATATACATGATCCCAGAATAGTTGCATATGGAGACAATATACCATTTACTGGAAAAGAAATAACAAAAAGCTACTTCGCACGAATGGGAAATTCCTTTCTCATATATTATTGATATACATGTCGCCTTATAGCCTCCTTTTGAAAAGCATCAAGTGAAGCATTAAGACTGCCTCGTTGCCTTTGCCTTCCCAGTGAACGCAGAACTGCAGACGGCGAACTTAAATCAGCTGGCACTTTTCCTTGGTCACATTCTTCCCACCTTCAAGGCATCACAAACTTTCTCCAGCATCTTGGTAACATGTAGTAGAGGTCCACCACTGACCCGCTCCTTCTCGAAGTACTCACGTAGCCTGAATATAAATTCATGGCTTTGGCTCTTATAAGAGTCTATTTTTTTACCATGAATTCTAACGAACCAGTAGCCATATTACTAAAATAGCGATGGTAATAATAAGACTTACAGACGCTACAAATCGGAATTCACACACATAAAAAAATTAAACCACCAGCGCGGGATCCAAAAGCATCTAAAAGCCACGTGGTCTTCACAAAATTGCAGCCTTAACACGGTGCTGGATTTGCAAGCCACGCCTAGCAGCGACAATGCTGATTGGCGCTAGCAGACAATTTTAACTTCCTGACCACGACACCGGATGTACAGACTCCCAGTACCACCAACAGAAGCAGTTGGTGTGCGTGAAAGGTGTGAACGAAATATTCGAATAGAGTGATGCTCTAAAGAATATCTTGCATGATAATGAAATTACAAGTTGTATATCAATGTTTTGAAGCTAATATAATCCTATACTCTCACTATAAAGATAATTCTGACGATATGTTTTAAATTACTCGTTATGATACGTTGGTAGTATTAACCTTCCCCCTCCACCTCATACAGCCACTAAATGTCAGAGCCGGAGATACAGCGGCCGGACTGTAGTTCTATAATCAGTTATCAAATGCTCACTGTACACAATTAAGGTGTCTTAATTTGAATTTGATGCAAAACCTTCGAATGAAATAACAAGAAGCTATCATTACCTTTTATTAATGTCAACCTGAAATTCATGGCGACTTATTCCTTTATTTCTGCCCCTCGCGTTCTTGCATCGATGTCACTGTACGTCAAATGGTCATCTAAGGCATTTGCAAATTGTATAACAGTATCAAATACATCTTCCCTTTCCACTTGTGGTATGCCACTGATAATTAGGTTATTCTTTCGCTGATATTGTTTTACATCCTCGATGTCATTTTCCATCGCATCTATCTTAGTATCATAGATCGATCTTATGCTTTGCTCCATCTTGATGTTTAATTAACTAATTTTGAGTTTCAACGCGTCAAAGCACTCATTCATGAATGAAGCTGCTTTCTTCACTTCTTCATTTTCTTTTCTTAATTCCTGCACCGTGAACTCTATTTTAGTTGTTAGCTCCGCTTATTGATGACTGCAGTATTTGTAGGTTAGGTTGCGGCAAGAAGTTCTCTCTCTCACTCATCCAGTTTGCGTCACAATTCCCTGATAATTCTTTATATTCTTCTTTTGAAACCTCTACACATGTAGCATGGAACCATCTCATGCACTCCCCATTACACTCCATTCTCATTTGCGAACTTTTTACTTGTTTTCCACATGCAGCACAAATTTTAGCACCTGTTGGTGCTGCCATCTCGAATACTTAACGAATACTTTTAAGATTTTTTAAACAGTCATTATGTAGTGAAGAATTAACAATGATTTATTATGGCGTTATCTATCTTCACCTACATTATAGGATTGAGGTTGGGGTAGGTGCAGCAAAGGTGCATATGAATAAAATGATGGTTCTACAAAATAAATGCATCAGAATTATTAGTAATTTGATATTTGGGGAATCTTGTAGGAATACTTTTAGGGAACACAAATTGCTAACAACTTATTCTTTGTACGTATATAGGACTGTACTGTATATACAGAATAAGAATCCTACTAGAAATAATGACGTTCATGTGTATAATACAAGAGGTAGCATTAATTACCATAGATATAAGTGTAATAAGCAAATTGTGTTTAAGGATATAAATGTTATTGGAACAATTTTGTATAATAAATTACCTATAGAAATCAAAACTGTAAGAAAATGCAATTTTAAATCTAGCTTAAAGAATTATTTGATTAAAAATGTCTGTATTCTCTGGATGAATTGTAAATATGTTGTACTGTTTGTAAATGTAAATATTAAAACTGTCAATGTCTGAAACTTGTATACAGGTCTATATACAGTAAAGTATATTATTATTTTATTTTCATTTATCATAAATATTAATTAAGGAAAGTTATCATATGTAAAACTTGTAACAATTCTGTTCATAATTGTCTGTTTCACAGAATGCATTGTCGAATTTGCAACGTCTCCGATATAAATAGTTCACTAACGAAGTCTACTCCAAATACACGAATAAAAACAGTTTGGCAATTTTTCCTGGAAATGTCACATTTGTGGCTGTGGCGTCGACGAGAACATCACCAACATTACCCAAAGATGTAGCAGAACCATGTACAACACAACAAATATCCTAGCAAGAGGATGTCGCCTGAGGAAAACTCCTGTTCGTATACCGATGGCATCAAATGACGAATATGCTCGCTTCCCACGAAGTGTCTTTCCTGTAGCAAACGGCGACTCCAACAGGAAACTCGGAACTCTTGTCTTTGCATCATCTGTACCATTCATGTTGATGACCCCCGTGTGCAACTGATGCAGCAGTACCAGGCTCTCTGTTTTTGCTCTCCAGCTTCTCCAACTGCAGTCACAGTGCATTCTTTTCTGTGGTGACTGTCTCCAGCGAGGCTTGTTTCTGGACAAGTGTCTGTGTTAATAAGTGCAGACGAGACTCAAGCTCTTCGGTGCCAGGTGGAGACACTGGTCTCTGTGCAAGCTGTGCTCGTAACCTTGTTACTTCAGCTTTTAGCAATAGGAAACGATTACATAACTGCTCATTATGTCTCGACCGCCCTTCTCATACGGAATTTAGTTCCTCTGCATGCTTTCTGTATTGATCTTCAGCTTCCTGTCTCTTTTTCTGCTCCTAGTGAAGAATGTCTTGCAGCAGATGAATTGATTGGCTTGCTTGTTCTCTACCTTCCTCTAATCGCTTCTCCATTTCCTACAGTTCCTCACGACTTGCCTGAAGACGAGCTGACAGTTGAGATACTGCTTCACAAAGAAACTCTCTTTCCTGTTGCAGTTCCTGCAGTTCCAACTCGACCTAATCGTCCACTGGGGTGACCCTTTCTGTTGAACCTTGTCCTCGTAGTTCAGCAATAAGCTTCTCTTTGCAGAATGCGCTGCGCACGGGTCCTGTATTGATCTAACTGTGTGAGTGCTTCGTCAAGCTCAGCACGTGAACGTTCCCATTGTTGTTGCAGCACCAACTTCTCTTCTTCCACTCGCTTTAACTGTTTGTGTACTTCATTAAGCTGATTGGTGTACTCTACTTGTAATGTTGTCAATTCTGCGTGTCGAACACCAACTAGGTTCTCATGAGCAATTCTGAGGTCTAACTCACGCTCTGGGAGACATTCCTGCAGGTTACGACTCTGTTAGCCAGTGGTCTGCAGCACGCTTTTTATTATCAACCTGAAAACCGTCAAGTTTCATTGCTACATCAGCTGGCTGCTGGCATGCTAGTTGAAGTTCCCTTTAAAGCAAGAAAATCTCTGATTCTTTCTCTTTGAGTGTCTGAGATTGCAGCACATGTGATATTTGTAGCGATGAAATTCTTTTCTGGAGCGACCAGGTCTCTTTCACAACAGACTTACATCGCTGAAGAGGCCTGGTTACTTCAATTTGTAGTATCCGCAGTTCTGTCTTCTGCATGTTATTTGCTGTCCGCAAGCCTTCTTCATAAGCTGGGGTGACTATGCGGGGCTGATCGGTCTGCAGAGATCCTCGTTGTGATCAGTTGGCGTGAATGTTTCATGCAAACTGTGACCATTCACTTCCTTCATGTACATCACCTATTCTACTTCTTCCATAGCGACAACATCAGTCCGAGGCTTTGATCCATTTAGGAAGTTTATAAGCTGTTTATCATTTCTCGTCTTCTTTGTCTTCGTCCGCTTGATCAAAATTACATGGGACTGCTGCTTACCCATATAGACGAACATTTGAATCTTGGGTGAAGTAGATCAACAGTTTCCATTTGCTGCTACGTTGCTCTTTGTATTTTACTTCATTAAGAATACTATCAGTTGAACCTGATTGCTTCTGTCCTTCTGCGGAGATGCTGCAGCATTGTGATCTATTTATTTCAAAAATCTTCTGCTTTTCCTGCCAAACCCTGGAAACAATGTTCTTCATTCTGCTCAAACTGTTGACAAATGCAAAACGCTAGACTAGTAACTCTTTAGAACAGTTGGTAACACATTCTGCAATTAATAGTACTGTTTTGTTTTGTTGATTATAGTGAAAACATATGTGCTTCATCGTAACAAAATATAAAGAGTTTCTTAAATGTGGTTTTAATCCTTTCCGTAACACAAACAGCATGCATATTAAAATATACAAATATATCAGTTCAATAGATATGAAACATCCGCCAACATTTTCTGAGAAATCAGGAATCCCTCGGAGCTAGTTAGATGTTCTGTGCTATAGTTGCGTTGCTACTGGTCATTCAGTTACTCTAACACTTTACGAATTACAAGCTTTATATTTAAGTATTTTGGCTTTTCATATATCTGTTACTACACACGTCTTATGCGTGCAGATAAGATTGGAAATGAGGCTGATATGACTAGTATCCTCCGTATATTGCCGACAGACAGCTTCTCGAGGTACAGGACCGATATTATACGCAGGTCGTTTCCGCACAACATAACCTTTAATAAAATTCAAGATTATTTGTTATTGGTTTTTATACTTTTTAATGTTTCTATGCGAACAGATATTCTCTAAATAAGGATGGTAATTATTGCTCTAGAAATTATAAGTGTATTTAAAATGTGAAATCTATTTTAATAAATCAGTTCTATAGTACTCAAGAGTTCTTTGAATATTTTAGACACCAGATTAACTAGAGTAAATGAATAATGAGAATAATTCTATGATACGTATGGTTGTCAATTCATGTAAGTTTTATGTATTTTCTGACTTTGATACTACTTAATCTGATTATTGCATACGGAATTAATTAATTCTGTATTTTCTGTATTTCCAATTTGTATCGTTTGTACTGTATCTTGAATAAGCAGATATTTCTGTATAGAAATTAAATGCTAAATAAATAAGTACATTCTGCTGGCTAACTTGAAATGTTGTTTTAATCTTGCATATTTGAATTTCCTGCATCATAATCTTCACTTGCTCGCTTTTTGATACCAAAAATTCATGTTGGTACTCTGACTGTTAAATATTAGCAACATCAGCATCTTAAAAGTTTATTGGTGTAAGACCTGGAGCACTGCTTCGTTTGGGCTGCATATGTTGAGTTAGTACTAGTTCAAACCTGACTATTTTGCGGCTGGTTTTTTTGTTCTGGATAACCTGGAAGTATATCTACTGGGTAAGTGCACTGCCTGTATTCGAAATTCTCTTTTTAATCTAGTTTTATTATCATTTATCAAATTCTCACTGTACACAATTAAAGTGTCTTAATTTGAATTTGATACAAAACCTTCCCGTGAATTAACAAGAAGCTATCATTTCCTTTTATTAATGTCAATTGGAAATTCATGGCGACTTATTCCTTTATTTCTAAGCCTCGCGTTTAAAAACTGAGAAGAATTTTTGAAAATCTGGGATTTTACTATGGAAGTTAAACAATACCCGTAGCTACTCAGAATCTTAGAAAGCTAAGACGAATTACAGCAAGATTTACGAATTAGCCAATTTACCACTTTTAAAGAATATTTTTGGTTACTTGGACTTAAGTGTTTAAACATTATTTCATAATAGCTTGAAGTCCCATTTTAGAGTAGGAAACCATCTGTTAGCCTATTTATCCAACATTTTTCATTAATATTTTGTACAGCGCCGGATTTAATCATGGCCGACTGCTACTTCCGTACAGTCTCGCATACGCCACTAACATTCTACATGGTCCTGGTTCATGTGACATGATTATTGTTTTCTCCACACGGCGCCACCATTCGTCCATTGTATCCTCCCCTTTTTGTTTTTGTTTCGTTGTCATGGAGGTTTGTTTCATTTTATTTTCTGTGAACATAAATATTAATTAAAGAAAGTTATATGTCAAACATGTAACAATTCTGTTCATAATTGTTTGTTTCACAGAATGCACCGTCAAATTTGCAACGTCTCCGATTTAAGTAGTTCATGAAGGAAGTCTAATACAAACACACGTATGACTTACCTGGATATGTGACATTTGTGGCTGTAGCGTCGACGAGAACATCACCAACATTACCCAAATTTGTAGCAGAACTATGTACAACACAACAAATATCCTAGCAAGAGGACGTCGCCTGAGGAAAACTCCTGTTCGTATACCGATGGTATCAAGTGACGAATATGCTCGCTTCACACGAAGTGTCTTTCCTGTAGCAAACGGTGACTCCAACATGAAACTCGGAACTCTTGTCTTTGCATCATCTATACCATTCATGTTGATGACCTCCGTGTGCAACTGATGCAGCAGTACCAGACTCTCTGTTTTTGCTCTCCAGCTTCTCCAACTGCTGTCACAGTGCATTCTTTTCTGTGGTGACTGTCTCCAGCGAGGCTTGTTTCTGGACAAGTGTCTGTGTTAATAAGTGCAGACGAGACTCAAGCTCTTCGGTGCCAAGTGGAGACACTGGTCTCTGTGGAAGCTGTGCTCGTAACCTTCTTACTTCAGGTTTTAACCATTGGAAACGATTACATAACCACGCATTATGCCTCGACCGCCCTTCTCATACTGAATTTTGTTTCTCTGGATGCTTTCAGCTCTCATATCCAGTTTCCTGTCTGTTTTTCCGCTTCTCGTGAAGAATGTCTTGCAAAAGATGTATTGAGTGGCTTGCTTGTTCTCTACCTGCCTCTTTCCGCCTCTCCATTTTCTGCAGTTCCTCACGACTTACCTGAAGACGAGCTGACAGTTGAGATACTTCTTCACACAGCAACTCTCTTTCCTGTTGCAGTTGCTCCAGTTCCAACTCGACCGAATCATCTACTGGGGTGACCCTTTCTGTAGAACCTTATCCACGTAGTTCAGCAATAAGCTTCATCTTGCAGAATGCGCTGCGCACGGGTCCTGTATTGATCTAACTGAGTAAGGGCTTCGTCTAGCTCAGCACGTGAACGTTCCCATTGTTGTTGAAGCTCCAACTTCTCTTCTTCCACTCGCCATAACTGTTTGTGTACTTCATTAAGCTGATTGGTGTTCTCTGATTGTAATGTTGTCAAGTTTGCTTGTAGAACACAAATTAGTTCCTCATGAGCAGTTCTCAGTTCTACCTCACGCTCTGGGAGACATTCTTTTAGGTTACGACTTCTTTTATCCAGTGGTCTGCAGCACACTTTTATTATCAACCTGAACACTGTAAAGTTTAATTGGTACGTCAGCTGGCTGCTGGCGTGCTAGTTGAAGTTCCCTTTAAAGCAAGAAAATATCTGATTCTTTCTCTTTGAGTGTCTGAGATTGTAGTTCATGTGATATTTGTAGCGATGAAATTCTTTTCTGGGGCGAACAGTCCTCTTTCTCAATAGACTTGCATCGCCGAAGAGGCTAGGTTAGTTCAATTTGTAGTATCCGCAGTTCAGTCTTGAGCATGGTATTTTCTGTCCGCAAGCCTCCTTCATAAGCTGGGGTGACTATGCGGGGCTGATCGGTCTGCAGATCTCCTCAATGTGATCTATAGGAGTGAATGTTTCATGCAAACTGTGACCATTCACTTCCTTCATGTACATCACCTATTGTACTTCTTCCACAGCGCCTACATCAGTCAGAGGCTTTGATCATTTGGGAAGTTTATAAGCTGTTTATCATTTCTGGTCATCTTTGTCTTCGTCCGCTTGATGAAAATGTCATGGGACTGCTGTTTATCCATGTAGATGAACATTAGGAATTTGGTTGAAGCAGATCAACAGTCTCCTTTGAGCTGCTACGTTGGTCTTTGCATTTCACCTCAGTAGGAATACTATCAATTTAACGTGATTGCTTTCTGTCCTTCTGCAGAGCTACTGCAGCATTGTGATCTATCTGGTTCAAAAAATCTTCTGCATTTCTTGCCCCACCCTGGAAACAATAGTCTTCATTCTGCTAAATGTAAATCACTAGACTAGTAACTCTTTAGAACGGTTGGTAACAAATTCTGTCATGTGTGGTACCTTTTTGTTTTGTTGGTTATACTGAAAAAATAGGAGCTTCGCCGTAACTACATATAAAGGGTCTTTCTTAAATGTCGGTTTAATCCACCCCATGACATCTGGCGACCATGGCATGACGTTATGGATAATTATAAGAAAGGAAGTTCGAGCATGAGATGATTGCTAACGCGAGCGGCCAACGCATTTGAAGAGAAGTTAAGGTACAGGAATTCCACAACGCATGATATTGGCACAAGCCTTAAAATACTGGAAGAAAAGTTGAACCTTTCAGAAGTAATGAGCTACCGCAAGAGGAATATCGTACGATTGAGAGAAGTGAAGAAGAAGAAACGCAACATTTGGACGAGACCAAAAGTTACCGCGAACGCTGGACTGCGCAGTAAATTCAAGAAAATCTCGCAGAAGGTCAATCCAACTACTGCTGCTACTACTGCTATATTCTTTACAGATATAGAATATTACTTAATAGTAAAATGGTTGTTATTTTAAATTAAGTCAATATGAGTTGGTATCGTACCTCATTTCTCTAATTTTATATAAAAGAATAAGAATATCTCAAAAACGTTACGTGATACAGCATTTTCAGAGGCAGTCTTCGAATCAACGAGTCATTTTGCATAAGAATTAGCCTATTCTGTTTCGGGTGTTCCCTAGTGATGTTAGCAACATCAGCATCTAAACAGCATATTAGTGTAGGTACCTGGAGGGTTAATTCGTTTGGGCTAAGTTAAGTTAGTACTAGTTCAGACCTGACTATTTTGTGGCTAGGTTTTATGTTCTGAATAACCTGGAAATATATCTACTGCATAAGTACACTGCCTGTATTCAAAATTCCCTTTTTTATCTACAGTCCGGCTGCTCTATCTCCGGCTCTGACAGTTCTCGTTGTTGCCAGTTCTTTAGCGGGTATTTCAAGCAGAGGAACATCTGTATTTTAAATATTTCACGCACTTGCAGATCGTAACTTCGTAAATGTACGTGGACAATGTGTATATACATGATCCCAGAATAGTTGCATATGGAGACAATATACCATTTACTGGAAAAGAAATAACAAAAAGCTACTTCGCACGAATGGGAAATTCCTTTCTCATATATTATTGATATACATGTCGCCTTATAGCATCCTTTTGAAAAGCATCAAGTAAAGCTTTAAGGCTGCCTCGTTGCCTTTGTCTTCCCAGTGAACGCAGAACTGCAGACGGCCAACTTAAATCAGCTGGCACTTTTCCTTGGTCACATTCTTCCCACCTTCAAGGCATCACGAACTCTCTCCAGCACCTTGGTAACATGTAGTAGAGGTCCAGCACTGTCCCGCTCCTTCTCGAAGTACTCACGTAGCCTGAATATAAATTCATGGCTTTGGCTCTTATAAGAGTCTATTTTTTTACCATGAATTCTAACGAACCAGTAGCCATATTACTAAAATAGCGATGGTAATAATAAGACTTACAGACGCTACAAATCGGAATTCACACACATAAAAAAATTAAATCACCAGCGTGGGATCCAAAAGCAACTAAAAGCCACGTGGTCTTCACAAAATTGCAGCGGCAACACGGTGCTGGATTTGCAAGCCACGCCTAGCAGCGACAACGCTGATTGGCGCTAGCAGACAATTTTAACTTCCTGACCACGACACCGGATGTACAGACTCCCAGTACCACCAACAGAAGCAGTTGGTGTGCGTGAAAGGTGTGAACGAAATATTCGAATAGAGTGATGCTCTAAAGAATATCTGGCATGATAATGAAATTACAAATTGTATTTCAATGTTTTGAAGCTAATATAATCCTATACTCTCATTATAAAAATAATTCTGACGATATGTTTTCAATTACTCGTTATTATATGTTGGTACTATTAACCTTCCCCCTCCACCTCCTGCAGCCACTAAATGTCAGAGCCGGAGATACAGCGGCCGGACTGTAGTTCTATAATCAGTTATCAAATGCTCACTGTACACAATTAAGGTGTCTTAATTTGAATTTGATAGAAAACCTTCGCATGAAATAACAAGAAGCCATCATTTCCTTTGATTAATGTCAGCTTGAAATTCATGGCGACTTATTCCTTTATTTCTGCCGCTCGCGTTCTTGCTAAACGGGGCACAACAGTTTGACATTCGAAATGTAAAGAAAATGTGTAACTTGCCAGGTTTAAAACCCGGAAAAACTTAATGCGGACTTAATTCCCTGAATTGCTTTCAGGGAACCGAAATATGTACTTCCCGTGGGATTTTGGCGTCAAATAATTTAATGGAATACAATATTTCCTCTACTTATTCTTAGCAGAGAAAGTAAAACATTCTGAGAAGGGATTATGTGTTACAAACTGAGAAGAATGTTTGAAAAGTCCGGGATTTTACTATGGAAGTTAAACAATACTCGTAGCTACTCAGACTCTTAGAAAGCTAAGATGAGTTACAGCAAGATTTACGACTTAGCTAATTTTTCCACTTGAAGAATTTTTTTTGTAATTTGAGCATTATTTCATAATAGTTTGAAGTCCCATTTGATACTAGGGAAACCATTTGTTAGCCTATTTATCCAACATTTGAAGCAAAATTGTGGGTGGCGAACAAAGGGTTCTACGTTGCGGCGCCAATTTGTAACTATAATAAATTGGCGTGCAAGTAAGTCGGCGAGCAATGAGGTTTCTCTCAGGGTATGCGTGGGTGGGTGTGAGAAGGAGATTTTAATAACACTGGAATGCCCGTCTCCAAATTATTTATTCACTGCTTCTTCTTTTCAAACATCGAAATGAAAGTTGCCGACCGAGGGTTACCAATGCAGAATGTTTATTACTCGATGAATTTATTCGTTCCTCATATATATACGAACCGACAATTATCAAACACAGAACAGGTTGACCGCCCTAATAGGCTTCACGCCTCGGACCGCTCTAATCGGCTTCACGCCGAAGACTCTCTCAATGACCACAGCTGCGCGTGTGTATATATAACTTTCACTCTCAGAAGCTCCTTTTCAAACAAAATCCCTTTGTGGTTGTTTTGTCGCCATAGTAAATGATCCAAAGACTTCCCTATTCATACTGGTCAAGCGAGCCACTTTAGAAATCTTCTAAGGACACTGCTTCTTATATTGCTTTGTTATACACTTTCCCCCAACTCCACTGGGCTTGCCCTTGTCGTAACAAAGAACCAATATTCCTTTGACATCTATCATTATTCTTTGCTTCTGGCAAACCTTAATTTCGGTATCACATTTTTCAGTAATATTTTGCACAGCACCGGATTTAATCACGGCCGACTGCTACTTCTGTACCGCCTCGCATACGCCACTAACATTCCAAATGGTCCTGGGTTATGTGCCATGATTATTGCTTTCTCCACATGGCCCTATCATTCGTCCATTGCATCCCCCCTTTGTTTATTTTTCTGTTTAGTTGTCATAGAGGTTCGTTTTATTTTTATTGGCAAAATATATGAGCGAGTTCTCTTGGTCCGGATGCTAGAAATTTTAAATAAGGAAAATGTATTTTGCTAGTTTCAGCATTGCTTTAGAAAGGGATTTTCAACTACAACTGCCGTTATTGATTATATCCATCAGGTCATTAGTTTATTAGAACAAAATCAAAAAGTTGGCAACTATTCTTTGACCTCTTAAAGGCTTTTGATAGCGTCAAGCATGATCTCCTTCTAGCTAAATTAGAAGCTTATGGAATAAGAGGAAAGTGAAATCTGTAAATCATATTTGATAGACAGAAAGCAGATAACGGAAATCCGTGTTAGAAGTAATAAGTGCTTGTCAAAGGTAAAGTCTAAACAGGGAATATTAAGATATGGGGTACCTCAAGGGTCAGTTTGGGGTCCCTTAATGTTTCTGTTATATGTAATTGACATTAATCTTTAACTTCTTTAAGGAATTGAAAATCTTGACTCTGCCCAGTCTGTATATATACTGTTTGCTATGTTATACAAAACCTTGAAAATTTCACCACAAATAATCAAATACATCATCATAACACCAGAGGTAAAACAGACTTAAGAACAATAACACATAGAACTACACTTTATTCCAAAGGAGTTAGATATTCAGCAGTCACTCTGTATAATAAACTACCGGCCAATCTGAAAAACATAAAATCCATGAGGTGTTTCAAACTATCGTTGAAAGAAATTTTATTAAGTGATTCATATTATGATATAGGTGAATTTCTAGATACACTGTAGCTGGCCATATAATTGTATATATTTGTGATGCATTTTAAATGCTGTGTAGTTGTAGAGCCATGCAACTATATATATTTATGAGTTCATGCTTAGATCTTATTAATTGCACATGATGCAACTTTTTTTTTTTTTTTTTGTTTTGTTTTTATACTTGTATTGTTTGTATTGTTCTAAATATCTGTATTGACGTATCCAATGTCATTGTATTGACTTAACGGATGAATAAAACTACTACTACTACTAATCATCCCACAAATTCCATGATAACATCATATGCCGATGATACTACAGTAAATTTTTGGGGAGCCTGTAACCTATCTTTAATGGAAACAATTGTTTTGGGTACCAATGAAATACTAGACTACTTTAAAAGGAGCAATCACATGTGCAATATGGCTGAAACAAAATTTATGAAGTATGGTCTCTTAAAAAGAGAGCAACTGGAACAGACACTTGTGATTGAGAATAAAAACTGTGATAAAATAGACACATAAGTTCTTAGAAATGTGGATAGAGAGTGGGCTAACATGGGCACAACACATAGTATATGTAAGAAAATTAGCAAATCCATTTATTTATTTTTTTATTTTATTTATTTATAGTTAGTTAGTTAGTTAGTTAGTTACTAGCACTCCCCACATGGCAACCTTGGCCTTCGGGGTAACCTCACCCCACCAAGTGATGACCGGACCCATTTCTCAGGTGGAGGCACCCAGAGGGCGGTGTCCATTACCTCCGATGATAGGGTGTTAGTGAAGATGGCGGTGAGGTGAGAGGACCTACAGTTTTTACCGTGGACTCCGAACCACGTTGGGCATAGGGGATACTTCACGTGTGCAAGACAGAGGTGAAGGCGTGGATAGGGCCGACTTAATTTTATTTATTTATTGTCATCTGAAAAGGTTTCCAGAGCCATAGCTCATGCTAGGGAACAATACAAAAATATATAAAATGATGGCAAACAGCCCTTGACAATACTTATATTACATTTTCATAGTAGGAATGAATTACCGTACAAGAATAAAATATCTGAAACATACAAAAATACAGACATTCACTATAACTCAAGAAATAATAGTAACAAAGAACTTATCAGAAAATTAGAAGCTACATATTCTATGGGACATTAATCCATATTAATTTTTAAACAGTTCAACTATCAAACCAGCTATAAATGTGTAACACTTTATCAGCTATCAATATATGCCTTCAGTAAATTTTCAGCAACTTTCCTTTTAAAACCTTTTATGTTCCTGCAGCCTTTCAGTTCCAGTGGCAGCGCATTATATAAGTTGATAACGTGTGAGGTTAAGCTGTTCAGGCCATAAGTAGAAGTGTTCAGTGTTCGTTTTGTTAAGTTTTCTTTATTTCTTGTATTATATATATGTGAGGAGCTTTCAAATGTTAGATTGGACTTTAGAAGATTATTTTTATTTTGTGGAGATATATTATCAAGGACAACTCTATGTTTACTTGTAATGGTAAAATGTTAGTTACATGGTAGAGTGTTTTTGTGTTTGTTCTAAAGGGTAGATTGTAGATTATTTTCAAGGCACAATTTTGAAGTACTTTGAGGTCATGAATTAAATATTTAACAGAGTTACCCCATAAGACGTTTAAGTAATCTAAATGAGATTGAATTAAAGCATGGTAGATACTTCGTAAATGATTTACACTGAATCCTTTGAATTTCAGTCTGTGAATTACAGCTAACACAGGAAGAATCTTATTTTTTACATGCATGATATGGTCCTTCCATGTGAGCGTACTGTCTAGAATCAAACCTAGATATGTGATTTTTGTTACTCTTTCAATCACTGCGTTATCAACATTTATCTTAATATAAAAATTATTTGTGGTTGGTTTATTGACACTCGTCACTTACTTTTTCATATATTTATGAGAGACTAGTTTCAAAGGCCCTGGCCTCCATTTTCAATCTCTTCCCAACTGGCAACTGATGTTATCTGCTCTCTCTGGTGGTGGAACTATGAACTTTTTTGTCAAATTATCTGCTGGCGGGATTTCAAAGTTCATTACGCGATCCTTATTTTTCCAGATGAATATGTTCTCCCATGTTGTCAATCTATTTTGGTTTATCACTCCTTTTAATAATTTTGGATTTGGATCAATGTCATGGTTTTCATTCCAAAAATGAAATGCTACTGCTGACTTGTCTTCTTGTTTCAATCTGATGTTTCTAAAGTGTTCTTTGACTCTGGTTTTTAAATTTCTTTTTGTTTGACCTATGTAGCATTTTTCACAATTCTTGCAATTTATTTGGTATATTCCAGATTTGTTACCTGAAGGAATTTCATCTTTTGTTTTTGAATTTAGTAATTTTAAAATTGAGTATCTATTAGTAGGTGCCAAGATGATATTTTGTTCCTTGAATATCTTTTTAAATTTATTAAATGTTTTTGGATGATATGTGAATGCACTGAATATGCTGTTGCTTTCTTTTTCTTTAATAAATGTGGTTGTTTCCTTAATGGTTTTCTTTAGTTTAGATTTTCTAATTTTCTTCAACACCAAACTTTTGTTGTATCCGTTTTCTTCTGCTATGTGTATTATTGCTTTTTGTTCCTTGAAATATTCTTCTTTTTCCATGGGTATGTTGACTAGTCTGTGTGTAAGGCTGTTTATTATTGCATGTTTATGTGTAATTGGGTTGTGGCTATCAATGGACAACTACCTTTCTTGGATCTAAATATCATCAGGAATGATACAAAAATAAAATTTGGAATTTACAGGAAGCCAACACATTCAGATTATATAAAAAATAAATTTAATCTCTTCTACTATTTTGCATCAAAAACTTACCAAACAATTAGGAAGTATATTTTGGGAAAATTTTGAAAACAATTTATTAGCATATCTTAATAGAAAAATGAAGACAAAAACAGCAAAGTTAAAGAATAAATTAAAAAATTTATGCCAGAAAGCAGGCACTTTTAAAAAGATAAATCAAAAAGACAAACATAACCTAAAAGATCATCTAAACAATGTGGTAAACCTATCAAACCAAAATTTTACAAAAACAGAACTGAATATGCTGAATCTAGGTTTAAAGACATGTGTAGATTATTCCAACCAAATTGAAGATTACATTGCTGACATCCAAATTGCTACACAAACACTTAATGAAGAAAGTAAAAACACAGTAAAAAACAAATGCTCCAAAATAGTAGAAGAGATTAAAAATGAAAAGAAAAAGAATTTTAGTAACCAAATCATAAAAGCTCTTAAAAAGAAACCGGTTATTTATACTAAAGCAGACAAGGGAAATAAACTAGTAATCCTGGAAAAAGAAGAATACACAAAGAGGATGGAAGATTTGTTAGAAGACAGTAATTACCAAAAAGTAGAAACTAATCCATTAAAGTACTGCATTGAAACCACAAATAAAACGCTAAAAGAGAGCAAAATAATCAACAAAAAAGAATTGCACAAAATTAAAGTAGATAATCCAACATTACCAAGAGTATATGGGCTGCCAAAAATTCATAAAACAGGGAAAGGCATGAGACCTATTACTAGTAGCATAAATGCCCCCACATATAATTTGGCCAAATGGTTACTAAGTAAATTTAATAGTTTTCCAAAATTTGAAAGTGCAAATTTAAGAAACTCTTTAGATTTAGTAGAAAAAATCAAAGATATAAATTTGGACAAAAATGACAGACTGGTTTCATTTGATGTCACATCTTTATTTCCAAGCATACCAACAGAAAAATTGCAGACTGTGTTAAAAAAATGGCTAGCTACAATTGATATGGAAGCAATAGAAGCAGAAGAATATATTTCTCTAACAAAAATATGCATTGAACAAAACTTCTTTAGCTTTAATGGAAAACACTACAAGCAGAAATCAGGACTATCAATGGGCAATCCACTTTCACCTTTTTTGGCTAACTTATTTATGAGTGCCTTTGAAACACAAATTAAAAAGTCCTTCCCATTGATCTTCAAGGTTTGGTATAGATATGTTGACGACATCTTTGCAATTGTACCAAGTAAACATTTAGATGATGCATTAAAATTACTCAATCTGCAAGAAAGGACTATCAAATTCACAATAGAAAAGGAAATCAATGGACAACTACCTTTCTTGGATCTAAATATCATCAGGAATGATACAAAAATAAAATTTGGAATTTACAGGAAGCCAACACATTCAGAAAATTATATAAAAAATAATAGCCACAACCCAATTACACATAAACATGCAATAATAAACAGCCTTACACACAGACTAGTCAACATACCCATGGAAAAAGAAGAATATTTCAAGGAACAAAAAGCAATAATACACATAGCAGAAGAAAACGGATACAACAAAAGTTTGGTGTTGAAGAAAATTAGAAAATCTAAACTAAAGAAAACCATTAAGGAAACAACCACATTTATTAAAGAAAAAGAAAGCAACAGCATATTCAGTGCATTCACATATCATCCAAAAACATTTAATAAATTTAAAAAGATATTCAAGGAACAAAATATCATCTTGGCACCTACTAATAGATACTCAATTTTAAAATTACTAAATTCAAAAACAAAAGATGAAATTCCTTCAGGTAACAAATCTGGAATATACCAAATAAATTGCAAGAATTGTGAAAAATGCTACATAGGTCAAACAAAAAGAAATTTAAAAACCAGAGTCAAAGAACACTTTAGAAACATCAGATTGAAACAAGAAGACAAGTCAGCAGTAGCATTTCATTTTTGGAATGAAAACCATGACATTGATCCAAATCCAAAATTATTAAAAGGAGTGATAAACCAAAATAGATTGACAACATGGGAGAACATATTCATCTGGAAAAATAAGGATCGCGTAATGAACTTTGAAATCCCGCCAGCAGATAATTTGACAAAAAAGTTCATAGTTCCACCACCAGAGAGAGCAGATAACAACATTTGCCAGTTGGGAAGAGATTGAAAATGGAGGCCAGGGCCTTTGAAACTAGTCTCTCATAAATATATGAAAAAGTAAGTGACGAGTGTCAATAAACCAACCACAAATAATTTTTATATTAACTTTGACGTCACTGTTACTAAATTCCTCCAAACACACAACATGTATCTTGTTATTTACTACTGGTACGTATGATCTTTTATGAAATAACATATATTTTGTTTTACAGACATTTAATGTTAACTTATTGCCCTTAAACCAGCTATTCAATGCATTCAGGTCTTGCTGTATGTCATATATCAGCTGGTGCTCAGAGTTATCTATATATAACAAACATATATCATCAGCAAACATAGTCAATTTACCTTTTAGTCTTAAACATCCTATGCCATTTATAAAAATTAGGAATAATATAGGACCTAATACAGAACCTTGTGGAGCACCATGATGAATTACTGACAGAGAACTGGAAATGTTGTTCATATTTACAAATTGTTTCCTATTACTGAGATAATTCTGAAACCAGTTGAGAGGAAGTCCACTTACACCAGCATACTCAAGTTTACTTAGTAATAAAGTATGATCTACAGTGTGAAGAGCCTTTTTAGGTCAATAAATAAACCAGCAGCTAAACGATTTCTATCCAGAGCTCTTTGAATAGGTACGATAATATCTACCGTGGCAGCAAGAGTACTAGATGTGTTAATAAATCCATACTGATGATTGCGAAAAAAGTTGTGTTTTTCTAGATGCTGTAATAGCCTAACTTTTACTACTTTTTCCAGAATTTTGGCAAATACAGGAATAATACCTATTGGTCTGTAATTATCCATAATTACTCTATCACCTGTCTTATAAATTAGGACAACTCTTATGATTTTACAACCATCAGGTACTGAACCTGAACTAAATGATAAATTAATAATGGTTACAATGTGTGGAACCAAACTGTAGTTGCACTTTGTTAACAATTCATTTGATAAAATATTATCTGTTTTATTATCTTTGTTTTTTATTGTTGCTATCATTTTTAGTACCTCATTATTATCTGTTGGATATAGAAAAAGACTATTTGGAACTGAACTATAAGGTGGTGGAGTATATTGTGTAGGTATATATATCTTCACTAACTGATCAGCTATATTTACAAAGTATTGGTTAAAACATTCACATATTTCTAATTGATTTACTATTTTTTGATTACCTACCATTATTGTTTCTATTTGATTGCAATGTACTGGGGTTTTATTCCTTAAGATTCCATTTATTGTCATCCATACCTTTTTTGGATCACAGGAGTTATTCAGTTTATTTGAGTAATATGCTTCTTAAAGTTCCCTTTTCATTTTAATTATTTCATTTGCACACTTTTTGTACAGTTCAATTGCTATCGGAGAGGGAAATTTGCATTCTGTTTTGCTATACAGTAAGTTTTTCTTTTTAACTAGAGCCAAAAAGTTACTATTATCCCATGGTTTATGTGTCAGTTTATTTTATTTATTTATTTATTTATTGTTATCTGAAAAGGTTCCCAGAGCCATAGCTCATGCTAGGGAACAGTACAAAAATATATAAAATGATGGCAAATAGCCCTTGACAATACTTATATTACATTTTTAGAGTAGGAATGAATTACCGTACAAGAATAACATATATGAAACATACAAAGATACAGACATTCACTATAACTCAAGAAATAATAGTAACAAAGAACTTAACAGAAAAATAGAAGCTACATATTCTATGGGACATTAATCCATATTAATTTTTAAACAGTTCAGCTTTCAAACCAGCTATAAATGTGTAACACTTTATCAGCTATCAATATATGCCTTCAGTAAATTTTCAGCAACTTTCCTTTTAAAACCTTTTATGTTCCTGCAGCCTTTCAGTTCCAGTGGCAGTGCATTTTTACACAACCTTTCTGCACCTGTAGGAGCAGACTGAAACCCCTTTCTTTATAAACTGCATTAATGAGTTATAATATTCATTAGGGTCATTTGTGACACAGTTAAATACAGTATTTTGTATAAAAATGGAAAGTCTATTATCATTTATAGTGTTAAATTCTTGAATTGACATTCTGGTATTGATATACTTGTCATGAAGGGCCTTGCAAAGTTGTTCTTTTATGTCGATTATAAGTATGTTATGGTCACTGATATCATGTATTATGTTTAGATATCATTGTTATTTATAAGTAGATGGTCAATTAGTGTAGCTGAGGTATTGCCTATTCTTGTTGGGTATATTTTTTATTTTGTACAAAATTGAAACTTGTAATTAGTGTATTATAGTTTTCAAGACCTTTACTCTGAGTGAGGTAATTAATATTTACATCGCCTATGATCATGGCTGATTTTGCAAGCTTCCTACACAGTACAGTTTCCATATCAGTGAGAAAGTTGCCAGTATTTGGATCATTAGGATTATAAACTGCAATGATATCAAGTGTTATTAGATCCTTTTTCAGATTTATGTGCAGGATACTGTGGACACTGTTTACTATGTTTTGTACCGATGTTTTCCTTACATCTCTAATATACACTGAAATTCCACCTCCTGTCATTTTCCTTATAATATGATGTGCATAAAAAAATTTGATATTAAAAAAGTGAATTATGATTTCCCTGAGCCAGTTTACTGCTATAACAATCACATCTACTTTAGTTATTGTTGCCACAAGAAGCTCAATATCATCTAATTTGTTTACAATAGACCTAGCATTCAGGTACACAATTCTTACCTTTGGGCTCGGTTGATCTCTTGTAATGTTTAAATAATCATCTACAGAATCATATTTGAACTCACCTATAATGTTATCACAATCACACATGAAAGGTACAAATATTGCACTTCATCACAAAATAGAAACCTAAGACACTGCACTTCACTGAGCTTCTCTTGTTTCGTTCTGCACTGCTGCTGTGGTTTTTCTATTATTTGAGGTTATCTTATTTTCATATGCCAGAAGGTGATTCTTCCCCATGATCCTTATTGAAGGTCCAAACTGTTTTTCTCGTATGAAGTTTTGCCATCCCTGGTCCACGCTCCTACTATCTTCCCTTCTCTCCTTAAATCCCTTGTTCTTTTTGCTATGCGATCACTGGGAGCCGTCAGGTGATCATTGACGAAAATTAGTTGAGGGGGTCCAGGTAATCCCATATCTTCAGTGGATACTCGTCTTTTTGTTATTCTGGCTTGGACAATTTCTTCTTTCTTCCAATGGTACGTAAAGCGAACCAGTATAGGCGGATTCCTTAGATTGGTACTTACTTCATGTTTTCTGGAGGGAAGTCTGTGCGCTGCATCGATGTCATTGTACGTCAAATGGACATCTAAGGCATTTGCAAATTGTATAACAGTATCAAATACATCTTCCCTTTCCACTTGTCGTATGCCACTGATAATTAGGTTATTCTTTCGCTGATATTGTTTTACATCCTCGATGTCATTTTCCATCGCATCTATCTTAATATCATAGATCGATCTTATGCTTTGCTCCATCTTGATGTGTAATTCACTAATTTTGAGTTTCAACGCTTCAAAGCGCTCATTCATGAATGAAGCTGCTTTCTTCACTTCTTCATTTTCTTTTCTTAATTCCTGCACCCTGAACTCTATTTTAGTTATTAAATTTTGGATGAGTCGTATTTTTTACACATCTGCTTCACTTTCGTACCTATTTTGAGGACATGTTTCGCAAATCATCGTTTGCATCTAGGGCTCTTGTGCGACTGAAGCTTGATCCAGCGGTGTGGGTAATTCTGGGGTTGCTGCTGCCATCTGTTGATTTAGTGATGAACTTAAATGTGGGATTCTATTCTGGCGGGATTTCAAAGTTCATTAGCTGATTTTTATGTTTTTCTATGTATATCCTCTCCCATATGACGAGTTCACTATGTTTTTATACGTATTTTAGTAATTCTGTGCTATCTTCAATTTCATGATTTTCAGACCAGAAATGAGCTGCTATTGCGGACTTATCAATATTTTTGTATCTTAAGTGCCTGAAGTGTTCTTTCTTTCTAGTGCCTATGTTTCTTTTTGTCCTCCCTATGTAAATTTTTTCACAGTCTTTACACTTAATCTTGTAAGTGCCTGACTTTTCCTCTGGTTTTATCTTATCCGTATTATTACTGTGAAGTAGGTTTTTAATGTTGTAATCGTTTTTTTTGGTGCCAATGTTATATTGTGTTTCTTGAATATTTTTTTGAACTTTTTTGTGGCCCAGGGGTGGTAAGTAAATTTAGCAAATCTAATTTCTTGTTTTATTGGTGTGAGAGCTGTGATCTGTTTTAATCTCTTTTGAAGTTTGAATAATTTTAGTTTTTTATCTACAAGGTTTTTTCCATATCCATTTTTAATTGCAGTTTTTAAGATTTGATGGTATTCGTTTTGATATTCTTGCTGGCTGAGGGGTAGATTTACTAATCTGTATGTGAGACTGTTGATGGTTGCATGTTTGTGTGGAATTGGGTTGAAACTATTTGCTTTGATGTAATTATCTGTGTGTGTTGCTTTTCTATGGATGACAAATTCTAGTTTTTCATTGCTTTTTCTGATTTTAATGTCTAAAAAAGGTAGAGTACAGTCCTCTTCAGTTTCCACTGTGAATTGTATGCTGGGTTCTTGCAGGTTGAGTAGTTTCAAAGCATCATCTATTTGTTTGTAGGGCACTATTGCAAAGATGTCGTCTACCTATCTGTACCATGTTTTAAACATATGAGGGAAGGCTTTAGTTATATGTGTTTCGAAAAAGCTCATGTATAGATTGGCCAAAAATGGTGATAGTGGGCTTCCCATAGCTAGTCCTGAAATTTGTTTATAATATTTTCCATCGAAGACAAAATAATTTTGATGTATACATATTTCAGTCATTGCCAAATATTCTTCTATTGCATTGGCATCTAGGTTTATAGAATTTAGCTATTTTTTCAGTTGAATCAAAAGTTTGTCTAATGGAATGCTAGGGAAGAGGGAGCGGACATCAAAGGATACTAAAGTGTCATGAGGTTTTAGTTTAAGATTTTGAATTTTTTCTACCAGGTCTAAAGAGTTTTTTATACTCAGAGTATGGAATTGTGGAAAGGACTGAAATTTTTTGGACAGCCATTTTGCCAGAAGGTAAGTAGGAGTGTTTATATTATTTACAATGGGTCTCATGGGTATGTTGGGTTTGTGTATTTTAGGCAAACCATATATTCTTGCAAGGGTAGGGTTGTCCGGTTTGATAGTTTTTTGTTCTGTAGTTGTTAGAATTTTGCTATTAATGATGGTTTTTTGTACATCTTTTATGCATCAGTTGAGTGGATTAGAATCTATTTCCTGGAATTCTTTTTGTTGTAGTAACTCTAACATTTTTTCTTTGTATGTAGCTGTATCTAAGATTACTATGTTGTTCCCTTTATCAGCCCTTGAGAAGATTACATCCTTTTTCCTTAAAGATTTAATTATCTGAATTTGTTTCAAATGTTTTTTTGGCTTTTTATTTATTAAGTTTTCCAATATAGGAGCTGATTTTTTCCTAATTATATTTTTGTCCATGGTTTCCAAGCCTTCTACTGCTAATTCTATATCTGCAATGAATTCATCCGGGTTGCTGGAGTATGTTATACATGTTTTAGGCCTTGGTTAAGTACATCTATTTCTTCATTGTTAAAATTTTGCTTTGAGAGATTTCAGCAGCTAATTGTTCTATACTGTTGTTGTTAAATTTTACTATTTTTCTTACAAATTTCAGAGAAATGTTTTGTTTTAGGCAATTGTTGATAAATTTTATGTCCGCTGATATTAACCTTCTTTTTGTCTTTAGTTTCAAATATTGTTTTACTTTTTTCTTGTTGCCGAAATGTTCGTTGAAATTTTCAAATGTGAACGATCTTACCTCCATATTGTCCGGTTTTTAAAATTGGCTGGATCTAACTTTTGCGTGTTCCTCTTGACTTAACGTCACTTCAATATATCCAGATTTAACTGTATTGGAACACCACAGTGAAGCGAAAAATTGTTAAATTTTAGATGAGTCGTATTTTTTACACATCTGCTTCTCTTTCGTACCTATTTTGAGAACATGTTTCGCAAATCATCGTTTGCATCTTTAGCTCCGCTATTGATGACTGCAGTATTTGTAGGTTAGGTTGCGCCAAGCAGTCCTCTCTCTCACTCATCCAGTTTGCGTCACAATTCCCTGATAGTTCTTTATATTCTTCTTTTGAAACTTTTACACATGTAGCATGGAACCATCTCATGGACTCCCCATTACACTCCACTCTCATTTGCGAACTTTTTACTTGTTTTCCACATGGAGCACAAATTTTAGCACCTGTTGCTGCTGCCATCTCGAATACTTAACGAATACCTTTAAGATTTTTTAAACAGTCATTATGTAGTGAAGAATTAAAAATGATTTATCATGGTGATATCTATCTTCACCTACATTATAGGATTGAGGTGCGGGGAGGTGCAGCAAATGTGCATATGAATAAGATGATGGTTCTACAAAAGAAAGCATCAGAATTATTAGTAATATGAAATTTGGGGAATCTTGTAGGAATACTTTTAGGAAAAACAAATTGCTAACAACTTATTCTTTGTACGTATATAGGACTGTACTGTATATACAGAATAAGAATCCTACTAGAAATAATGACGTTCATGTGTATAATACAAGAGGTACCATTAATTACCATAGATATAAGTGTAATAAGCAAATTGTGTTTAAGGATATAAATGTTATTGGAACAATTTTGTATAGTAAATTACCTATAGAAATCAAAACTGTAAGAAAATGCAATTTTAAAACTAGCTTAAAGAATTATTTGATTAAAAATGTCTTTATTCTCTGGATGAATTGTAAATATGTTGTACTGTTTGTAAATGTAAATATTAACATTTTCAATGTCTGAAACTTGTATACAGGTCTATATTCAATAAAGTATATTATTATTTTATTTTAATTTAACATAAATATTAATTAAATAAAGTTATAATATGTCAAACTAGTAACAACTCTGTTCATAATTGTTTGTTTCACAGAATGCACTGTCGAATTTACAACGTCTCCAATATAAGTAGTTCACTAACGAAGTCTACCCCAAACACACGAATGAAAAAACAGTTTGGCAATTTTTCCTGGAAATGTCACATTTGTGGCTGTGGCGTCGACGAGATCATCACCAACATTACCCAAAGATGTAGCAGAACCATGTACAACACAACAAATATCCTAGCAAGAGGATGTCGCCTGAGGAAAACTCCTGTTCGTATACCGATGGCATCAAGTGACGAATATGCTCGCTTCACACGAAGTGTCTTTCCTGTAGCAAACGGCGACTCCAACAGGAAACTCGGAACTCTTGTCTTTGCATCATCTGTACCATTCATGTTGATGACCCCCGTGTGCAACTGATGCAGCAGTACCAGGCTCTCTGTTTTTGCTCTCCAGCTTCTCCAACTGCAGTCACAGTGCATTCTTTTCTGTGGTGAAAGTCTCCAGCGAGGCTTGTTTGTGGACAAGTGTCTGTGTTAATAAGTGCAGACGAGACTCAAGCTCTTCGGTGCCAGGTGGAGACACTGGTCTCTGTGCAAGCTGTGCTCGTAACCTTGTTACTTCAGCTTTTAGCAATAGGAAACGATTACATAACTGCTCATTATGTCTCGACCGCCCTTCTCATACGGAATTTAGTTCCTCTGCAAGCTTTCTGTATTCATCTTGAGCTTCCTGTCTCTTTTTCCGCTCCTCCTGAAGAATGTCTTGCAGCAGATGAATTGATTGGCTTGCTTGTTCTCTACCTTCCTCTAATCGCTTCTCCATTTCCTACAGTTCCTCACGACTTGCCTGAAGACCAGCTGTCAGTTGAGATACTTCTTCGCGCAGCAATTCTCTTTCCTGTTGCAGTTGCTCCAGTTCCAACTCGACCTAATCATCCACTGGGGTGACCCTTTCTGTTGAACCTTGTCCTCGTAGTTCAGCAATAAGCTTCTCTTTGCAGAATGCGCTGCGCACGGGTCCTGTATTGATCTAACTGTGTGAGTGCTTCGTCAAGCTCAGCACGTGAACGTTCCCATTGTTGTTGCAGCACCAACTTCTCTTCTTCCACTCGCTTTAACTGTTTGTGTACTTCATTAAGCTGGTTGGTGTACTCTACTTGTAATGTTGTCAATTTTGCGTGTCGAACACCAACTACGTTCTCATGAGCAATTGTAGAGGTCTACCTCACGCGCTGGGAGACATTCCTGCAGGTTACGACTCTGTTAGCCAGTGGTCTGCAGCACTCTTTTTATTATCAACCTGAACACCGTCAAGTTTCATTGCTACATCAGCTGGCTGCTGGCGTGCTAGTTGAAGTTCCCTTTAAAGCAAGAAAATCTCTGATTCTTTCTCTATGAGTGTCTGTGATTGCAGCACATGTGGTATTTGTAGCGATGAAATTCTTTTCTGGAGCGACCAATTCTCTTTCACAACAGACTTGCATGGCTGAATAGGCCTGGTTACTTCAATTTGTAGTATCCGCAGTTCTGTCTTCAGCATGTTATTTGCTGTCCGCAAGCCTTCTTCATAAGCTGGGGTGACTATGCGGGGCTGATCGGTCTGCAGAGATACTCGTTGTGATCAATTGGCGTGAATGTTTCATGCAAACTGTGACCATTCACTTCCTTCATGTACATCACCTATTCTACTTCTTCCATAGCAGCAACATCAGTCCGAGGCTTTGATCCATTTAGGAAGTTTATAAGCTGTTTATCATTTCTCGTCTTCTTTGTCTTCGTCCGCTTGATCAAAATTACATGGGACTGCTGCATACCCATATAGATGAACATTTGAATCTTGGGTGAAGTAGATCAACAGTTTCCATTTGCTGCTACGTTGCTCTTTGTATTTTACTTCATTAAGAATACTATCAGTTGAACCTGATTGCATTCTGTCCTTCTGCGGAGATGCTGCAGCATTGTGATCTATTTATTTCAAAAATCTTCTGCTTTTCCTGCCAAACCCTGGAAACAATGGTCTTCATTCTGCTCAAACTGTTGACAAATGCAAATCGCTAGACTAGTAACTCTTTAGAACAGTTGGTAACACATTCTGTAATTACTAGTACTGTTTTGTTTTGTTGATTATAGTGAAAACATATGTGCTTCATCGTAACAAAATATAAAGAGATTCTTAAATGTGGTTTTAATCCTTTCTGTAACACAAACAGCATGCATATTAAAATATACAAATGTATCAGTTCAATAGATATGAAACATCCGCCAACATTTTCTGAGAAATCAGGAAACCCTCGGAGCTAGTTAGATGTTCTGTGCTATAGTTTCGTTGCTACTGGTCATTCAGTTGACTCTAACACTTTACCAATTACAAGCTTTACATTTAAGTATTTTGGCTTTTCATATATCTGTTACTACACACGTCTTATGCGTCCAGATAAGATTGGAAATGAGGCTGTTATGACTAGAGTCCTCCGTATATTGCCGACAGACAGCTTCTCGAGGTACAGGACTGATATTATACTCAGGTCGTTTCCGCACAACATAACCTTTAATAAAATTCAAGATTATTTGTTATTGGTATTTATACTTTTTGGTGTTTCTATGCGAACAGATATTCTCTAAATAAGGATGGTAATTATTGCTCTAGAAATTATAAGTGTATATAAAATGAGAAATCAATCTTTGAATATTTTAGACACCAGATTAATTAGAGTAAATGATTATAAGAGAATAATTTTATGATACGTATGGTTGTCAATTCATGTAAGTTTTATGTATTTTCTGACTTTGATACTACTTAATCTGATTATTGCATACGGAATTAATTAATTCTGTATTTTCTGTATTTCCAATTTGTATCGTTTGTACTGTATCTTGAATAAGCAGATATTTCTGTATAGAAATTAAATGCTAAATAAATAAGTACATTATGCTGGCTAGCTTGAAACGTTGTTTTAATCTTGCATATTTGGGTTTCCACTTGCTTGCTTTTTGATACCAAATCATCATGTTGGTACTCTGACTATTAAATATTAGCAACATCAGCATCTAAAAAGTTTAATGGTGTAGGACCTGGAGCATTGATTCGTTTGGGCTGCCTATGTTGAGTTAGTACTAGTTCAGACCTGACTATTTTGTGGCTAGGTTTTATGTTCTGGATAACCTGGAAGTATATCTACTGGGTAAGTGCACTGCCTGTATTCGAAATTCTCTTTTTAATCTAGTTTTATTATCATTTATCAAATTCTCACTGTACACAATTAAAGTGTCTTAATTTGAATTTGATACAAAACCTTCCCGTGAATTAACAAGAAGCTATCATTTCCTTTTATTAATGTCAATTGGAAATTCATGGCGACTTATTCCTTTATTTCTAAGCCTCGCGTTTCTGCTAAACGTTGTACAACAGTTTGACGTTCGAAATGTAAAGAAAATGTGTAACTTGCCAAGTTTAAGACCCGAAAAAACTTAATGCGGACTTATTTCCCTGAATTGCTTTCAGGGAATCGAAAAATGTATTTCCCGTAAAATTTTGGAGTCAAATATTTTAATGGAATACAATATTTCCTCTACCTATTCTTAGCAGAGAAAGTAAAACATTCTGAGAAGCGATTATGTGTTACAAACTGAGATAAGAATTTTTGAAAATCTGGGATTTTACTATGGAAGTTAAACAATACCCGTAGCTACTCAGAATCTTAGAAAGCTAAGACGAATTACAGCAAGATTTACGAATTAGCCAATTTACCACTTTTAAAGAATATTTTTGCTTTCTTGGACTTAAGTGTTTAAACATTATTTCATAATAGCTTGAAGTCCCATTTTAGAGTAGGAAGCCATCTGTTAGCCTATTTATCCAACATTTTTCATTAATATTTTGTACAGCGCCGGATTTTATCATGGCCGACTGCGACTTCCGTACAGCCTCGCATACGCCACTAACATTCTAGATGGTCCTGGTTCATGTGACATGATTATTGTTTTCTCCACACGGCGCCACCATTCGTCCATTGTATCCTCCCCTTTTTGTTTTTGTTTCGTTGTCATGGAGGTTTGTTTCATTTTATTTTCTGTGAACATAAATATTAATTAAAGAAAGTTATATGTCAAACATGTAACAATTCTGTTCATAATTGTTTGTTTCAGAGAATGCACCGTCAAATTTGCAACGTCTCCGATTTAAGTAGTTCATGAAGGAAGTCTACTACAAACACACGTATGACTTACCTGGATATGTGACATTTGTGGCTGTAGCGTCGACGAGAACATCACCAACATTACCCAAATTTGTAGCAGAACTATGTACAACACAACAAATATCCTAGCAAGAGGACGTCGCCTGAGGAAAACTCCTGTTCGTATACCGATGGCATCAAGTGACGAATATGCTCGCTTCACACGAAGTGTCTTTCCTGTAGCAAACGGTGACTCCAACAAGAAACTCGGAACCTTTGTCTTTGCATCTACTATACCATTCATGGTGATGACCCCCTGTGTGCAACTGATGCAGCAGTAGCAGACTCTCTGTTTTTGCTCTCCAGCTTCTCCAACTGCAGTCACAGTGCATTCTTTTCTGTGGTGACTGTCTCCAGCGAGGCTTGTTTCTGGACAAGTGTTTGTGTTAATAAGTGCAGACGAGACTCAAGCTCTTCTGTGCCAGGTGGAGACACTGGTTTCCGCGCAAGCTGTGCTCGTAAACTTGTTACTTCAGGTTTTAACCATTGGAAACGATTACATAACCACGCATTATGCCTCGACCGCCCTTCTCATACTGAATTTAGTTTCTGTGGATGCTTTCAGCTCTCATATCCAGTTTCCTGTCTCTTTTTCCGCTTCTCGTGAAGAATGTCTTGCAAAAGATGTATTGAGTGGCTTGCTTGTTCTCTACCTGCCTCTTTTCGCCTCTCCATTTTCTGCAGTTCCTCACGACTTACCAGAAGACGAGCTGACAGTTGTGATACTTCTTCACACAGCAACTCTCTTTCCTGTTGCAGTTGCTCCAGTTCCAACTCGACCAAGTCATCTACTGGGGTGACCCTTTCTGTAGAACCTTGTCCACGTAGTTCAGCAATAAACTTCCCCTTGCAGAATGCGCTGCGCACGGGTCCTGTATTGATCTAATTGAGTAAGGGCTTCGTCTAGCTCAGCACGTGAACGTTCCCATTGTTGTTGAAGCTCCAACTTGTATTCTTCCACTCGCCTTAACTGTTTGTGTACTTCATTAAGCTGATTGGTGTTCTCTGATTGTAATGTTGTCATTTTGCTTGTAGAACACAAATTAGTTCCTCATGAGCAGTTCTCAGTTCTGCCTCACGCTCTGGGAGACATTCTTGTTGGTTACGACTTTTTTATCCAGTGGTCTGCAGCACTCTGTTATTATCAACCTGAACACTGTAAAGTTTCATTGGTACGTCAGCTGGCTGCTGGCGTGCTAGTTGAAGTTCCCTTTAAAGCAAGGAAATATCTGATTCTTTCTCTTTGAGTGTCTGAGATTGCAGTACATGTGATATTTGTAGCGATGAAATTCTTTTCTGGAGCGAACAGTTCTCTTTCTCAATAGACTTGCATTGCTGAAGAGGCTAGGTTACTTGAATTTGTAGTATCCGCAGTTCAGTTTTGAGCATGGTATTTTCTGTCCGCAAGCCTCCTTCATAAGCTGGGGTGGCTATGCGGGGCTGATCAGTCTGCAGAGATCCTCAATGTGATCTATAGGAGTGAATGTTTCATGCAAACTGTGACCATTCACTTCCTTCATGTACATCACCTATTGTACTTCTTCAATAGGGTCAACATCAGTGAGAGGCTTTGATCCATTTAGGAAGTATATAAGCTGTTAATCATTTCTGGTCATCTTTGTCTTCGTCCGCTTGATCAAAATTTCATGGGACTGCTGTTTATCCATGTAGATGAACATTAGGAATTTGGTTGAAGCAGATCAACAGTCTCCTTTGAGCTGCTACGTTGGTCTTTGCATTTCACCTCAGTAAGAATACTATCAATTGAACGTGATTGCTTTCTGCCTTCTGCAGAGCTACTGCAGCATTGTGATCTATCTGGTTAAAAAAATCTTCTGCTTTTCTTGCCCCACCCTGGAAACAATAGTCTTCATTCTGCTAAATGTAAATCACTAGACTAGTAACTCTTTAGAACGGTTGGTAACACATTCTGTAATGTGTAGTACCTTTTTGTTTTGTTGGTTATAGTGAAAAAATAGGAGCTTCGCCGTAAGCACATATGCAGAGTCTTTGTTAAATGTTGGTTTAATCCACCCTATGACATCTGGCGACCGTGGCATGACGATATGGATAATTATAAGAAAAAAGATCGAGCATGAGATGATTGCTAACGCGAGCGGCCAACGCATTTGAAGAGAAGTTAAGGTACAGGAATTCCACAACGCATGATATCGGCACAAGCCTTAAAATACTGGAAGAAAAGTTGAACCTTTCAGAAGTAATGAGCTACCGCAAGAGGAATATCGCACGATTGAGAGAAGTGAAGAAGAAGAAACGCAACATTTGGACGAGACCAAAAGTTACCACGAACGCTGGACTGCGTAGTAAATTCAAGAAAATCTCGCAGAAGGTCAATCCAACTGCTGCTGCATGGTGGGGCGGATAGTGGGAGAGAATGGTGAAGGAACTCCGGCGTCGAAATCTCGGCTAAGTCGCTTGCAGTATGTGAAATTATACACAGTTTTATGTGATTGTGAAGCAATTATAAAATCCCATTTGGACCTATAATGAAAAATTGTTGTTGTGAAAGTTTGGAATTGTAATGCACATTGATGTTAGTCATGTATTTAAAGTTGTGTGGCAGTTCAAAAGTCGATGTTTTAAATTGCAATGTGGGAGGATGTGGACTAATGCATGTCACTAGACTAGTAACTCTTTAGAACAGTTGGTAACACATTCTGTAATGTATAGTACTTTTTTGTTTTGTTGATTATAGTGACAACATATATGTGCTTCGACATAACAAAATATAAAGGGTCTTTCTTAAATGTGGTTTTAATCCATTCCGTAACACGAACATCATGCACATTAAAATATAGAAATGTATCAGTTCAATAGATATGAAACATCCACCAACATATTCTAAGAAGTCAGGAAACGACAAAGTTATTACGCCCCTCGGAGCTTAATATATGTTCTGTGCTACTGGTCATTCACTTGACTCCAACACCTTACGAATTCTAGGTTTGACATTTAAGTATTTTAGCTTTTCATATGTCTGTTACTGCACACGCCTTATGTGTCCAGATAAGATTACAAATGAGACTAATATGGCTAGAATCCTCCGGCAGACAGCTTTTCGAGGTGCAGGACCTATATTATACTCAAGTTGTTTCCGCAAAACACAACCTTTATTGAATTTCAGGTTTTGCTATTAGTATTTAGACTTTGGTGTTTCCAAGCGCACAGACATTCTCTCAATTAGGATGGTATTTATTGCTCTATAAATTATGAGTGTACACAAATACATTCTGCTGGCTAATTTCCAAAGTTGTTTTAATCTACCATACTTTAGTTTCCTGGGACATAACCTACAATTGCGCGCCTTTTGATACCAAATCATCATGTATGTACTTTGACTATTAAATACACTGGGGAACAAAAAAAAATTATTTTCATATACCCGAAACAAAATAGGCAAATTCTCTTGTAAACTGATCTGCTGATTCCAAAAAGTTCTCCTCAAAATACTGTATAACGTAACGTTTTTTAGGTATTCCTAATTGTTTATGAAAACTTACGGAAATGCGATGTGATAACTCATATTTGATTAATTGAAAATTATAGGTATTTTATTGCAAATGGCATTGATAATAATAATTATTAATTATTAAAATAAATAAACACAAGATAATGATGAAAACCACAAACCTGAATTATCTCAGAAGTGTTTCACTGTTTAGTTTTTTGTATTGACATGTACTCTCCCGTTTGAGGAACCAACAATAGTCTCCCAACATGGCTGAATCCCAGCGACCCTGGTAACGTCTTTCAATCTCATAAATGTCCTGGTGAAAACGTTCACCTTGCTCATCACTTACAGCTCCTAGGTTTGTAGGGAAACCATTAAGGTTGGAGTGTAAAAAGTGGATTTTAAGTGACATACGGCAACCCATTTCTTTGTAGCTCCTTAATAGTTCGGAGACTAAAGTTTCATAATTTTCTTCTTTGTTATTGCCCAGGAAGCCTTCCACCACTGATTTAAATGGTTTCCATGGTGCTAGTTCAACATGTTTAAGCTTTGATTAAAAAACACTGTCTTGGAGAAGTAGTCTTATTCGAGGACCGAAAAATATACCTCCCTTCAGTTTAGATTTTTATTTCCTTCCTTCCTTCCTTCCTTCCTTCCTTCCTTCCTTCGTTCCTTCCTTCCTTCCTTCCTTCGTTCCTTCCTTCCTTCCTTCCTTCCTTCCCCTTCCTTCCTTCCTTCCTTCCTTCCTTCCTTCCTTCCTTCCTTCCTTCCCCTTCCTTCCTTCCTTCCTTCCTTCCTTCCTTCGTTCCTTCCTTCCTTCCCTCCTTCCTTCCCTCCATCCTTCCTTCCTTCCTTCCTTCCTTCCTTCCTTCCTTCCTTCCCTCCTTCCTTCCTTCCCTCCTTCCTTCCCTCCTTCCTTCCCTCCTTCCTTCCCTCCTTCCTTCCCTCCTTCCCTCCCGCCTTCCCTCCCTCCTTCCCTCCCTCCCTCCCTCCTTCCCTCCTTCCCTCCTTCCCTCCTTCCTTCCTTCCTTCCTTCCTTCCTTCCTTCCTTCCTTCCTTCCTTCCTTCCTTCCTTCCTTCCTTCCTTCCTTCCTTCCTTCCTTCCTTCCTTCCTTCCTTCCTTCCTTCCTTCCTTCCTTCCTTCCTTCCTTCCTTCCTTCCTTCCTTCCTTCCTTCCTTCCTTCCTTCCTTCCTTCCTTCCTTCCTTCCTTCCTTCCTTCCTTCCTTCCTTCCTTCCTTCCTTCCTTCCTTCCTTCCTTCCTTCCTTCCTTCCTTCCTTCCTTCCTTCCTTCCTTCCTTCCTTCCTTCCTTCCTTCCTTCCTTCCTTCCTTCCTTCCTTCCTTCCTTCCTTCCTTCCTTCCTTCCTTCCTTCCTTCCTTCCTTCCTTCCTTCCTTCCTTCCTTCCTTTATTTATTTCTTTGTTTATTTATTTTCAGTTCAGTATAGTGTTAAACACACAAAAGAACCACGTCATATGCATCTATACAGTTTAAGAACACAGCTATACAGGTTGTGTGATATAAGTAGAATACTAACTTGCTTTAATAAATCCATTCACACTAACAACAACGACGACGACGATGATGATGATAATAATAATTGATAAAAATAATAACAATAACAATAATCTTTATAAAAATAAAGTTCTAACTAGTATTAATAAACTCATCCACACTATAACAGGCTTTGTCAAGTAGGAAACATTTCAGCATTAATTTAAAATTATTATCTTCACAATTCTTGATAGTGACTAGTAGTGTATTATAAAATTTCACTTTCTCTTATTATGGGAAAGATACTTCTTAAATACTTAAATGCACTTCCACTTTTGTCCAAACCTTTAACAAAATTCTTCATTAACCCGAGCTTTATGTGAAGTGGAAGGAGGAGAAGAACTTTGTTTTGGTCTACTAGAGGCACATACTTAACACTGGTTGCTCCAGGGGTATAGTCTTCCCTTTCCCCCCACTCTTTCAGTATAAAATGCTTGTCAATTGCCCTACTGTCCCATAAGCACAAAAACAGCAATACTTTGTGAAACCTCCCTGCAGTCCCGTTAGCAATGCAACTACTTTGAGGTTACAACAAATTTCCCAGCCATGGTTTTGATAACTAATAGCTTCTAAAATGATGGACATGGAATCGTAGGTCTTCTTCATTCCTATGGCATTAAATAAAGGTATTGAAGGTAGTAAATTGAGCAACAGTGCATTTAAGCAGTATTTAACAGGGTCAATAAAGAGGCGCACATCTTCGGCACAATGCATTATACCCAATTCCTTCATTAAAACATTAACACAGAAACACATGTTTTCTTTCGTTGTGAAATATTGTGAATACAGTTTATGTTGAGATCTGCAAAATGTTACCCCCCAGGGGCCTACTTCGGTAGGTACGGGTTTGGCGAACCCGGGGTCCCGAGCCAACAGTCTCCCTCGAGTGGGCTCCTCTTCGTGGTTGAGGGAGATGGTCAACAGGCCCACCCACGTGTAGGCCGTGCGTGGAGACCCGTGTCGGTGGAAAGGTTTGTCCTGGTAGTTGAGGGATGCGTATCTGAGCTCGTAACAGTTATTTTTTCTGAATTCGGGGAGGGTGCGCATTTCTAATACACTACTTTGGCTTCTGCTTCGCCTAAACGGGAGGTTAGGGACTAACCCACCCCTAATCAATCGGCCAGGACTAGGTATTGTACCGACCTCCAGGGTGAGTGGGACGGCGAGCTCGCTATATCCCCTGTGTAGCCCTGTCATCCCAGTGGGGTGACCCCTTGTTGGACTCCATGGTGGGTGGGGAGCACTGGGGGATGAAATTTAGACCTAATATTATGGCTAAACTACACCCCCCAAAAAACAATAAACGTGGAAAAGATGTATTTGAAAACAGTGTTAAACAAGTAGTTGAGTGTGGTCCTCGCTACTTAGTTATTAAACGAACGGAGGAAGGTAGAACTTTTTCTACGGTTAATCCGTTTATTATACAGAAAGGTCTTGACAAAATAGCTGGTGCTGTTAAATCATGTACAAAATCCAGAAATGGCACGCTGCTGGTGGAAGCAACTACAGCATCCCAGGCAGCAAAGATACTGAAAGCCAACATGCTGGGCAGTTATCCAGTCAAAGTGGAGATGCATAGGACCCTGAATTCCTCGCGCGGTGTTGTAAACACTAGCGCGTTGGATGGAATGTCCAACGAGGATATTCAGGAGAACCTCCAGGAACAAGGCGTAACTGCAGTCTATCGTGTCCAAAGGAGAGAACGAGGGGATATGGTTCCTACTCGTACCCTGTTCCTGACCTTTGATCGGGTAGATCTCCCTCAAAGGATCAGGGCAGGATATGAAGTGATTGAGGTTAGGCCATACATACCTAACCCTCTGAGATGCTACCAATGTCAGCGGTTCGGTCACACTAGTGCATTCTGTAAAGGCGCACCTACATGTGTCAGCTGTGGAGCCGGCATGCATGAAAATGCATGTACATCACCTCCGGAATGCGTAAATTGTAGCGGTGAACATCCATCAAGTTCACGAGAATGCCCCCGTTATATTGAAGAGCGAGCTATTCAGGAGATCCGGGTTAAAGAAAAGGTATCCTTTTCGGAAGCCCGGAAACTTCTATGTATTCTCAAGCCCTCTTCTACCACCTCCCGTACCTATAGCTCTGTGGCGGCTACTCCGTCACCGAAACGGGAGGCTGGTACCCAAACATCTGATATAAACGGGGCAACAATATCCGAGAAAGTTCTAGTGCCTAGATCGCAACCAAGAGCATCAGTAACAACATCTAAAACTCCGAGAACACAGACTACTGAAAATATCAAGTCAGTGAAGTCGCCTGAGAAAGCATCCACTTCTAACAACAGGACGAAATTGCCCATTGTATACCAAGCACCAGAGATCAAGTTCAAGACGCAGTATGATAGAACTGCCTTCCTGAAAGAAAGCACAAAGTCTGCTCCAGAAAAGTCCAAGAAACGTAGCCCTAGAGCGTCTCCGAGATCATCGTCGGAGTCATCATCTGGGGAGGACCACGACCGGCGACCGTCATCTACGTCGGTCGGAATTTCCAATCGCTTCGAGCCCCTCGAATCGAAAGTTGTAGAAGGAAAACCGTCCTCTTCCATAGAGTATATGGAGCAGGAAACAGCTGACCACGCTGCTACATCTGCAGCAAAGAAGAGGCAGGATAAACCTGCCGAAACTAGCCCTACACCAAAGAAAAAGGGCAAATTGATTCGGCCACCCATGAAGTCGTCTTAATGTAGACTACCTTTACATCTTATATCCCATAGTTCCAATGGCTATCCTACAATGGAACATACGAGGATTAAGAGCGCATCGACCAGAATTGGAACTTTTGCTCAGTAAGCATCACCCCTTAGTGGTATGCTTACAAGAGACTAAGCTACGACCACAAGACAACTTTACAATCAGACGCTACACACCACTGAGGTGTGATGTTGAAACAGAAGAGGGCATTCCTGCACACGGGGGTACTATGATGCTCCTCAGGGATGACATATCTGTAGATCCGGGCATTCCTGCACACGGGGGTACTATGATGCTCCTCAGGGATGACATATCTGTAGATCCGTTACAGCTACAGTCTGATTTACAATCTGTAGCTGTAAGGATTAAGCTGCCATCAATAGAATTTTGCATTTGCACTGTATATCTCCCGCCATCAGATGACCTCTCGTTAGTTGACCTTGAAGATCTGGTTTCCCAACTTTCAACACCATTTCTAATAGTTGGAGACTTTAATGCCCATCACCCACTTTGGGGCTCAAATCGGGCATGTTCGAGAGGCAACCTCATTGCAAAATTCCTGGAGAGCAATAACTTGGTTCTCCTGAACACCGGAGAGCCTACATTCCTCTCAGACGCGTTTAACACCTATTCGCACATCGATTTGGCAGTGTGTTCACCCCAGTTAGCTGTATCATTACAGTGGAATGTCATCTCTGATTTACATTCCAGCGACCACTTTCCATGTCTTCTTAGTCTCTTAGCACAAGATGTGTCTCCCTCACGTATCCCTAGATGGCGCTTTGATCGTGCCAACTGGAATCTTTACACCCAGTTGGCTGTCTTTGAATACAACGAGCACGATTCTGTGAATGATTTAGTCGATCATCTCACAGAGAAAATTCTTTCCGCTGCAGAACAGTCTATTCCACGTTCGGCTACCCAACCCGGTCGATTTCCTGTCCCATGGTGGACCAACGACTGCCGGAATGCTATTCGTGCTCGTAGACGTGCTCTAAGGGTATTCCAACGACACCCTACGCTAAGTAATCTAATTGAGTATAAGAAAGCGCGTGCAAAATCTAGGCAAATAATTAAGGATAGCAAAAAGACCTCATGGAACAAATTTGTATCATCTTTTAACAGATGTACACCCTCATCTGTTGTATGGGATAAATTAAGGCGCGTGGCCGGAAAATCAACCCACCTGCCAATCGCTGGTCTGAAAACAACTGCAGGAGTTGTTGTTGATCCGTTTGTTGTGGCTAACACCTTCGGCTGTGCTTTCGCTCAGGTGTCTAGCTCATGCAATTATGCTCCTGAGTTTATCTCAATTAAGACTCAGGTAGAATCTCAAGGTTTCGTGTTTAGTTCCAGAAACCTTGAAGACTATAACCGCCTCTTCATCTTGGCAGAGCTAGAACACGCTCTTTCGTCATCGCGACTGACAGCACCAGGACCGGACGGAATCCACGTTCAAATGTTACAACATCTCTCACCTGAAGGTAAGGCATTCCTGCTCGAGGTCTATAACCGTGTTTGGGTTGATGCCACGTTTCCTGAAAAGTGGCGAGAAGCTACCATTATACCTATCTTGAAAGCTGGCAAGGACCGTCACCTCCCTTCTAGCTACCGTCCTATTTCCCTCACCAGTTGCGTATGCAAGGTGATGGAACGCATGATAAATGGGCGGCTGGTATGGTGGCTGGAAACGCACAACCTACTGAATAACATCCAGTGCGGTTTCCGACGACGCCATTCAACAGTGGATCATCTTGTGTCCATGTCGACACAGATTATGAACGGATTTCTTAAGAACTGTCAAACAGTCGGAATATTTTTTGACCTCGAAAAGGCTTATGATACGTGTTGGCGGGCAGGGTTGCTACGTACTCTGCACACCTGGAATATACGTGGACGCCTACCACTCTTCCTTCAGGAATTCCTGAAAGACCGCGTATTCCGAGTAAGGGTTGGCTCGGTTTTTTCGAACCTTTTTGTTCAAGAGAACGGTGTACCACAGGGATCGGTACTAAGTGTTACGTTGTTTGCTATTGCGATTAATTCTATCTCGAAATGTGTACCTCCAGGTGTCTCGTCATGCCTATTTGTAGACGACTTTGCAGTCTACTGTACATCTCAGCGCACTCCGTTTTTAGAGCGCCGTCTTCAGACCACCTTGGACAACCTTAAGAGTTGGAGTTTAAAAAACGGCTTCCGATTTTCCGCTGAGAAAACCATCTGTGTAAACTTCTGGCGTCAGCAGAGTCGACTACCTCCAAGGCTCCGGCTAGGCGCTGATCTACTACCTTTTGCAGATGAGGCGAGGTTCCTTGGATTAATATTTGATAGAAAACTTAGTTGGTCGTCGCATATAGCACAACTGAAAGCACGATGTGACCGATCTTTGAATATCTTGCGGGTACTAAGTGGAAAATCGTGGGGAGCGGATCGTGCAGTGTTATTGCGACTTTATCGGGCACTCATCCGTTCCAAATTAGACTATGGTAGTATCGTTTATGGCTCAGCACGACCATCTGTGCTGAAGAGATTAGACACAGTCCATAACTGTGGCATACGTATAGCTGTTGGGGCATTTCCAACGAGCCGAGTTATAAGCCTGTATGCTGAGTCTGCAGAACCTCCTCTGCAGTACAGGCGCAACATGTTATTAGCCAATTATGGCTGTGGACTTAATTGCATGCCCACACATCCATCGTTTACGCCGTTCTTTAATACCTTCATGGACGTGCGTTATAGGAACACTACTATTAAACCAAAGCCACCTGGTTTTCGTTTCCGGGAGCTCCTTAGACATCTTGATACTGACATGCCCAAGATGTATCCTAGGGGGGAGAGGACATACCCTCCTTGGTTGTGCAGAGCGTCCCCGGTTGATCTGGGCATGACTAAATATGATAAATCTACCATGTCTATGTCTAGTATCCGCACATGTTTTTTAGAATTTTTATCGCGATATGAGGACCATTTTGTAATTTATACTGATGGCTCCAAGAACTCAAATGGCGTTGGTTGTGCTTACGTGTGTGGAACCGAACCCTATACATTCGGATTCCACACTAGCACATCCATTTTTACTGCAGAGCTTTATGCAATATACCGGGCCATTTTACACGTACGCCGACGAAAGTTGGGGGACTGCTTAATCCTGAGTGATTCCCTCAGTGCACTTCAAAGCCTACGGCAGCTGTACAACTACCACCCTATTGTGCAGCGTATACAGGATGCCCTCCACGTTTTACACGCTTCTGGCGTTAACGTGGTGTGTGCATGGATCCCTGGTCACGTGGGCTTGCGGGGGAATGAAATGGCGGATTCAGCAGCCAAGACGGCTATCATGAAGCCCAGGGTTAAAATACCATCTGTGACATCGGAAGACTTTAGGGCCGAATTGCGGAGAGCTGTGCAAACCTGCTGGCAGGAAGAGTGGTATGCTCTCCGCAATAATAAACTTAGATCTGTCAAAGAACTTCCGATTCCCTGGGTTACCTCCTGTCGGTCATCTCGTCGCGAGGAGGTGAGTTTGGCTCGGTTACGAATTGGGCACTGCATTTTTACTCATAGTTTTCTTTTTTAAAAGGAGCCTTCTCCACTATGTCCGTTTTGTAATGAAGCGTTGTCTGTACGACACGTGCTGCTAGAGTGTTTTCACCTAGCAGACCTTAGGACGTCTCTGCAGCTGCCGGTCAGCTTTGCAGAAATTCTAGCGGACGATCACGCAGTAGTGGAGAAGGTTTTTAGATTCTTTTCGAGATTAGATTTTAGGATTTAGCAAATAGAATTTATGGTTTTTGGATGACATTTTTATTTTATTTATTTATTTATTTATTTATTTATTTATTTTTTTTTTCAAGGCGTATGTATTTTTTGTCTTTTTTAACATATACTGTTTTTAGAATAATTTATATCTGGCTTTTGCCATGACCAGTTTCATCTAAAAAGGGTGCTGATGACCTCTGTAGTTGAGCGCCCTTATACTCATCATCACTCACTCACTGCAAAATGTTATTTTAGTCTCTTTTGTCAGGAAATTCCACTTCTGTAGCCTGGAACCTAGTCATTCTGACTCCTTTTTACCTAGTTCCAAATCACGAATAAGATCGCTTAGTTCTTCTTGAGAAACAAATTGTCTTTCTTATCTTCATTCAGATTGATATGTAGGGTCTTGGGATGTTGAGGGTTCATTGTCATCTACATCATGATTTGAACTTGATCCATCATATTCTTCAACCCATGCTTTCGAGGATCTGGCACCGGAAGATCTTCACTATGAGGAACTGGTCTTATTGCTGATGGAACACTTGGATATTTGACACTCGACTTATATTTTCTAGACACACCTGTAATATTTGTATTACAAAAATAGCAGTCATTTAAATGGTTAGATTGTTCTCTCCACACTATAGGCACAGCAAACGGCATAGATTTGCGTTTACCGTGTAGCCATTGATAAAGACCAGGTTTGCACGATATGCAGCAAACATGGGGAGAAAAATCCTTATCTTGATCACCAAGGGCACAACCAAAGTATAATGAATATGCTGTTTTAGTAATACTTGTTATTTTTTCCGTTGTGGTTTAGGGATGAACTGACCACACAAATAACAAAAGTTATTTGCATCATTAGTACATTTCCTACACCTGCACTTATTCATAATTGTAACCTTTCATTAGCACCGCGAATAAACTACTGCACACTTTCACAGCTGAATATGAACTGAAAGAAAAATCCAAGACAGATGAAGACCACACCGCCCAGAGGACTACTCAAGCCACCACATCTGTTTATTTACTCAGGAGAAGAGGAGCGTGATAAAGGGGGCTTATCTGTGAACCTAAGGGCTCAAGATAGGAATCTTTTCCATTAGAGAAAACGAAATAAGATGTGTTTAGGTCTTCGTGATAAGTTATGAAATCCTGCGTCAGTAGTTTATGTCAACTTAATTTATTTTGAGTTGCGCACACCCATGTAAATACGATTTTTATAGTAGACACCAAAATTAATGTTACTGATACGTCTTAAGTGATGGAAAATTTGTTCCAGTTATTTCGAATAGTATTCATATTCTTTACAGATATAACACAAATACTTAATAATAAAATGGTTATTATTTTAAATTAAGTCAATATGAGTTGGTATCATACCTGATTTCTCTAATTTTATATAAAAGAATAAGAATATCTCAAAAACGTTACGCGATACAGTATTTTCAGAGACAGTTTTCGAATCAGCGAGTCATTTCGCATAAGAATTAGCCTATTTTGTTTCGGGTACAAAAAAAACGTGTTTGCTAGTGATATTGGCAACATCAGCATCTAAACAGTATATTTGTGTAGGGAACTGGAGGGTTAATTCGTTTGGGCTAAGTTAAGTTAGTACTAGTTCAGACCTGTCTATTTTGCGGCTAGATTTTATGGTCTGAATAACCTGGAAATATATCTACTGGGTAAGTACACTGCCTGTATTCAAATTCCCTTTCTTATCTACAGTCCGGCCGCTCTATCTCCGACTCTGAGAGTTGTCGCTGTTGCCAGTTCTTTAGCGGGAATTTCAAGCAGAGGAACATCAGTATTTTAAATATTTCACGCACTTGCAGATCGTAACTTGGTAAATGTACGTGGAAAATGTGTATATACATGATCCCAGAATAGTTGCATATGGAGACAATATACCATTTACTGGAAAAGAAATAACAAAAAGCTACTTCGCAAAAATAGAAAATTCCTTTCTCATATAATATTGATATACATGTCGCCTTATAGCATCCTTTTGAAAAGCATCAAGTGAAGCTTTAAGGCTGCCTCGTTGCCTTTGCCTTCCCAGTTAACGCAGAACTGCAGACGGCGAACTTAAATCAGCTGCCACTTTTCCTTGGTCACATTCTTCCCACCTTCAAGGCATCACAGACTCTCTCCAGCATCTTGGTAGCATGTAGTAGAGGTCCACCACTGTCCCGCTCCTTCTCGAAGTACTCACGTAGCCTGAATATAAATTCATGGCTTTGGCTCTTATAAGAGTGTATTTTTTTACCATGAATTCTGACGAACCAGTAGCCATATTACTAAAATAGCGATAATAATACCTACAGACGCTGCAAATCGGAATTCACACACATAAAAAAATTAAACCACCAGCGCGGGATACAAAAGCAACTAAAAGCCACGTGGTCTTCACAAAATTCCAGCGGCAACACGGTGCTGGATTTGCAAGCCACGCCTAGCAGCGACAATGCTGATTGGCGCTAGCAGACAATTTTAACTTCCTGACCACGACACCGGATGTACAGACTCCCAGTACCACCAACAGAAGCAGTTGGTGTGCGTGAAAGGTGTGAACGAAATATTCGAATAGAGTGATGCTCTAAAGAATATCTGGCATGATAATGAAATTACAAATTGTATTTCAATGTTTTGAAGCTAATATAATCCTATACTCTCATTATAAAAATAATTCTGACGATATGTTTTCAATTACTCGTTATTATATGTTGGTAGTATTAACCTTCCCCCTCCACCTCCTGCAGCCACTAAATGTCAGAGCCGGAGATACAGCGGCCGCACTGTAGTTCTATAGTCTGTTATCAAATGCTCACTGTACACAATTAAGGTGTCTTAATTCGAACGTGATACAAAACCTTCGCATGAAATAACAATAAGCTATCATTTCCTTTGATTAATGTCCGCTTGAATTTCATGGCGACTTATTCCTTTATTTCTGCCCCTCGCGTTCTTGCTAAACGGGGCACAACAGTTTTACATTCGAAATGTAAAGAAAATGTGTAACTTGCCAGGTTTAAAACCCGGAAAAACTTAATGCGGACTTAATTCCCTGAATTGCTTCCAGGGAACCGAAATATGTATTTCCCGTGGAATTTTGGCGTCAGATATTTTAATGGAATACAATATTTCCTCTACTTATTCTTAGCAGAGAAAGTAAAACATTCTGAGAAGGGATTATGTGTTACAAACTGAGAAGAATGTTTGAAAACTCTGGGATTTTACTATGGAAGTTAAACAATACCCGTAGCTAATCAGAATCTTAGAAAGCTAAGACGAATTACAGCAAGATTTACGAATAAGCTATTTTTTCTACATGAAGAATATTTTTTGTGGTTTGGGCATTATTTCATAATAGTTTGAAGTCCCATTTCATAGTATGGAAACCATTTGTTAGCCTATTTATCCAACATTTGAAGCAAAATTGTGGGTGGCGAACAAAGGGTTCTACGTTGGGGCGCCAATTTGTAACTATAATATAATGGCGTGCAAGTAAGTCGGCGAGCAATGAGGCTTCTCTCAGGGTATGCGTGGATGGGTGTGAGAAGGAGATTTTAATAACACTGGAATGCCCGTCTCCAAATTATTTATTCACTGCTTCTTCTTTTCATACATCGAAATGAAAGTTCCCGACCCAGGGTTACCAATCTCGGTTTAGAGTTACTGAATGCAGAATGTTTATTACTCGATGAATTTATTCGTTCCTCATATATATACGAACCGACAATTATCAAACACAGAACAGGTTGACCGCCGAAATAAGCTTCACGCCTCGGACCGCTCTAATCGGCTTCACGCCGAAGACTCTCTCAATGACCACAGCTCCGCGTGTGGATATATAACTTTCACTCTCAGAAGCTCCTTTTTAACCAAAATCCCTTTGTGGCTGTTTTGTCGCCATTGTAAATGATCCAACGACTTACCTATTAATACTGGTCAAACGAGCCACTTTAGAAATCTTCTAAGGACATTGCTTCTTATATTGCTTTGTTATACACTTTCCCCCAACTCAACTGGCCTTGCCGTTGTCGTAACAAAGAACCAATATTCCTTTGACACCTATCATGATTCTTTGCTTCTGGCAAACCATAATTTCGGTATCACATTTTTCAGTAATATTTTGCACAGCACCGGATTTAATCACGGCCGACTGCTACTTCCGTACAGCCTCGCATACGCCACTAACATTCTAGATGGTCCTGGTTTATGTGACATGATTATTGCTTTCTCCACATGGCGCTATCATTCGTCCATTGTATCCCCCCTTTGTTTAAATTTTTGTTAAGCTGTCATAGAGGTTTGTTTTATTTTTATTGGGAAAATATATGAATAAGTTCTCTTGGTCCGGATGCTAGAAATTTTAAATAAGGAAAATGTATTGTGCTAGTTTCAGCATTGCTTTAGAAAGGGATTTTCAACTACAACTGCTGTTATTGATTATATCCATCAAGTCATTAGTTTATTAGAACAAAATCAAAAAGTGGGCACACCATTCTATGACCTCTCAAAGGATTTTGATAGCGTCAAGCATGATCTCCTTCTAGCTAAATTAGAAGCTTATGGAATAAGAGGAAAGTGAAATCTGTAAATCATATTTGATAGACAGAAAGCAGATAACGGAAATCCGTGTTAGAAGTAATAAGTGCTTGGCAAAGGTAAAGTCAAAACGCGGAATAGTGAGATATGAGGTACCTCAAGGGTGAGTTTTGGGTCCCTTAAAGTTTCTGTTATATGTAATTGACATTAATCATCCCACAAATTCCATGATAACATCATATGCAGATGATACTACAGTAAATTTTTGGGGGGCCTGTAACCTATCTTTAACGGAAACAATTGTTTTGGGTTCCAATGAAATATAAGACTACTCTAAAAGGAGCAATCACATGTGCAATATAGCTGAAATTTTTTTTTGAAGTATGACCTCTCAAAAAGAGAGCAACTGGTACAGACACTTGTGATTGAGAACAAAAACCGTGATAAAATAGACACATAAGTTCTTAGAAATATGGATAGATAGTGGGCTAACATGGGCACAACACATAGATAGTATATGTAACAAAATTAGCAAATCCATTTATCTTTTAAGATTTTTTAAACACTCATTATGTAGTGAACAATTAAAAATGATTTATCATGGTGATATCTATCATCACCTACATTATAGGATTGAGGTGCGGGGAGGTGCAGCAAAGGTGCATATGAATAAGATGATGGTTCTACAAAAGAAAGCATCAGAATTATTAGTAATTTGAAATTTGGGGAATCTTGTAGGAATGCTTTTAGGGAACACAAATTGCTAACAACTTATTCTTTGTCCGTATATAGGACTGTACTGTATATACAGAATAAGAATCCTACTAGAAATAATGATATTCATGTGTATAATACAAGAGGTAGCATTAATTACCATAGATATAAGTGTAATAAGCAAATTGTATTTAATGATATAAACGTTATTGGAACAATTTTGTATAATAAATTACCTATAGAACTCAAAGCTGAAAGAAAATGCAATTTTAAAACTAGCTTATAGAATTATTTGATTAAAAATGTCTGTATTCTCTGAATAAATTTTAAATATGTTGTACTGTTTGTAAATGTAAATATTAAAATTGTCAATGTCTGAAACTTGTATACAGGTCTAAATTCAGTAAAGTATATTATTGTTTTATTTTCATTTAACATAAATATTAATTAAATAAAGTTATAATATGTCAAACTTCTAACAATTCTGTTCATAATTGTTTGTTTCACAGAATGCATTGTCGAATTTGCAACGTCTCCGATATAAATAGTTCACTAACGAAGTCTACTCAAAACACACGAATGAAAATACAGTTTTGCAATTTTTCCTGGAAATGTCACATTTGTGGTTGTGGCGTCGACGAGAACATCACCAACATTACCCAAAGATGTAGCAGAACTAAGTACAGCACAACAAATATCCTAGCAAGAGGATGTCGCCTGAGGAAAACTCCTGTTCGTATACTGATGGCATCAAGTGACGAATATGCTCGCTTCACACCAAGTGTCTTTCCTGTAGCAAACGGCGACTCCAACAGGAAACTCGGAACTCTTGTCTTTGCATCATCTGTACCATTCATGTTGATGACCCCCGTGTGCAACTGATGCAGCAGTACCAGACTCTCTGTTTTTGCTCTCCAGCTTCTCCAACTGCAGTCACAGTGCATTCTTTTCTGTGGTGACTGTCTCCAGCGAGGCTTGTTTCTGGACAAGTGTCTGTGTTAATAAGTGCAGACGAGACTCAAGCTCTTCGGTGCCAGGTGGAGACACTGGTCTCTGTGCAAGCTGTGCTCGTAGCCTTGTTACTTCTGCTTTTAGCAATATGAAACGATCACATAACCGCTAATTATGTCTCGAACGCACTTCTCATATTGAATTTAGCTCCTCTGCATGCTTTCTGTATTGATCTTCAGCTTCCTGTCTCTTTTTCCGCTCCTCCTGAAGACTGTCTTGCAGCAGATGAATTGATTGGCTTGCTTGTTCTCCACCTTCCTCTAATCGCTTCTCCATTTCCTACAGGTCCTCACGACTTGCCTGAAGACCAGCTGTCAGTTGAGATACTTCTTCACAAAGGAACTCTCTTTCCTGTTGCAGTTCCTGCAGTTCCAGCTCGACCTAATCGTCCACTGGGGTGACCCTTTCTGTTGAACCTTGTCCTCGTAGTTCAGCAATAAGCTTCTCTTTGCAGAATGCGCTGCGCACGGGTCCTGTATTGATCTAACTGTGTGAGTGCTTCGTCAAGCTCAGCACGTGAACGTTCCCATTGTTGTTGCAGCACCAACTTCTCTTCTTCCACTCGCTTTAACTGTTTGTGTACTTCATTAAGCTGATTGGTGTACTCTACTTGTAATGTTGTCAATTTTGCGTGTCGAACACCAACTACGTTCTCATGAGCAATTGTAGAGGTCTACCTCACGCGCTGGGAGACATTCCTGCAGGTTACGACTCTGTTAGCCAGTGGTCTGCAGCACGCTTTTTATTATCAACCTGAACACCGTCAAGTTTCATTGCTACATCAGCTGGCTGCTGGTTTGCTAGTTGAAGTTCCCTTTAAAGCAAGAAAATCTGTGATTCTTTCTCTTTGAGTGTCTGAGATTGCAGCACATGTGATATTTGTAGCGATGAAATTCTTTTCTGGAGCAACCAGATCTCTTTCACAATAGATCTGCATCGCTGAAGAGGCTAGGTTACTTCAATTTTTAGTATCCGCAGTTCAGTCTTGAGCATGGTATTTTCTGTCCGCAAGCCTTCTTCAGAAGCTGGGGTGACTATGCTGGGTTGATCGGTCTGCAGAGATCCTCGTTGTGATCAATTGGCGTGAATGTTTCATGTACACTGTGACCATTCACTTCCTTCAAGTACATCACTTATTGTACTTCTTCCATAGCGGCAACATCAGTCCGAGGCTTTGATCCATCTAGGAAGTTTATAAGCTGTTAGCATTTCTCGTCTTCTTTGTCTTCGTCCGCTTGATGAAAATTACATGGGACTTCTGCTTACCCATATAGATGAGCATTAGAATCTTGGGTGAAGTAGATCAACAGTTTCCATGTGCTGCTACGTTGCTCTTTGTATTTTAATTCAGTAAGAACACTATCATTTGAATGTGATTACATTCTGTCCTTCTGCGGAGATGCTGCAGCATTGTGATCGATTAATTTCAAAAATCTTCTGCTTTTCCTGCCAAACCCTGGAAACAATGGTCTTCATTCTGCTCAAACTGTTGACAAATGCAAATCGCTAGACTAGTAACTCTTTAGAACAGTTGGTAACACATTCTGTAACTAATAGTACTGTTTTGTTTTGGTTGATTATAGTGAAAACATATGTGCTTCATCGTAACAAAATATAAAGAGTTTCTTAAATGTGGTTTTAATCCTTTCCGTAACACAAACAGCATGCATATTAAAATATACAAATGTATCAGTTCAATAGATATGAAACATCCGCCAACATTTTCTGAGAAATCAGGAATCCCTCGGAGCTAGTTAGATGTTCTGTGCTATAGTTGCGTTGCTACTGGTCATTCAGTTGACTCTAACACTTTACGAATTACAAGCTTGACATTTAAGTATTTTGGCTTTTCATATATCTGTTACTACACACGTCTTATGCGTCCAGATAAGATTGGAAATGAGGCTGATATGACTAGAATCCTCCGTATATTGCCGACAGACAGCTTCTCGAGTTACAGGACCGATATTATACTCAGGTCGTTTCCGCACAACATAACCTTTAATAAAATTCAAGATTATTTGTTATTGGTATTTATACTTTTTGGTGTTTCTATGCGAACAGATATTCTCTAAATAAGGATGGTAATTATTGCTCTAGAAATTATAAGTGTATATAAAATGAGAAATCAATCTTTGAATATTTTAGACACCAGATTAATTAGAGTAAATGATTATAAGAGAATAATTTTATGATACGTATGGTTGTCAATTCATGTAAGTTTTATGTATTTTCTGGCTTTGATACTACTTAATCTGATTATTGCATACGGAATTAATTAATTCTGTATTTTATGTATTTCCAATTTGTATCGTTTGTACTGTATCTTGAATAAGCAGATATTTCTGTATAGAAATTAAATGCTAAATAAATAAGTACATTATGCTGGCTAGCTTGAAATGTTGTTTTAATCTTGCATATTTGGGTTTCCACTTGCTTGCTTTTTGATACCAAATCATCATGTTGGTACTCTGACTATTAAATATTAGCAACATCAGCATCTAAAAAGTTTAATGGTGTAGGACCTGGAGCATTGATGCGTTTGGGCTGCCTATGTTGAGTTAGTACTAGTTCAGACCTGACTATTTTGCGGCTAGGTTTTATGTTCTGGATAACCTGGAAGTATATCTACTGGGTAAGTGCACTGCCTGTATTCGAAATTCTCTTTTTAATCTAGTTTTATTATCATTTATCAAATTCTCACTGTACACAATTAAAGTGTCTTAATTTGAATTTGATACAAAACCTTCCCGTGAATTAACAAGAAGCTATCATTTCCTTTTATTAATGTCAATTGGAAATTCATGGCGACTTATTCCTTTATTTCTAAGCCTCGCGTTTCTGCTAAACGTTGTACAACAGTTTGACGTTCGAAATGTAAAGAAAATGTGTAACTTGCCAAGTTTAAGACCCGAAAAAACTTAATGCTTTCAGGGAATCGAAAAATGTATTTCCCGTAAAATTTTGGCGTCAAATATTTTAATGGAATACAATATTTCCTCTACTTATTCTTAGCAGAGAAAGTAAAGCATTCTGAGAAGCGATTATGTGTTACAAACTGAGATAAGAATTTTTGAAAATCTGGGATTTTACTATGGAAGTTAAACAATACCCGTAGCTACTCAGAATCTTAGAAAGCTAAGACGAATTACAGCAAGATTTACGAATTAGCCAATTTACCACTTTTAAAGAATATTTTTGGTTACTTGGACTTAAGTGTTTAAACATTATTTCATAATAGCTTGAAGTCCCATTTTAGAGTAGGAAACCATCTGTTAGCCTATTTATCCCACATTTTTCATTAATATTTTGTACAGCGCCGGATTTTATCATGGCCGACTGCGACTTCCGTACAGCCTCGCATACGCCACTAACATTCTACATGGTCCTGGTTCATGTGACATGATTATTGTTTTCTCCACACGGCGCCACCATTCGTCCATTGTATCCTCCCCTTTTTGTTTTTGTTTCGTTGTCATGGAGATTTGTTTCATTTTATTTTCTGTGAACATAAATATTAATTAAAGAAAGTTATATGTCAAACATGTAACAATTCTGTTCATAATTGTTTGTTTCACAGAATGCACCGTCAAATTTGCAACGTCTCCGATTTAAGTAGTTCATGAAGGAAGTCTACTACAAACACACGTATGACTTACCTGGATATGTGACATTTGTGGCTGTGGCGTCGACAAGAGCATCACCAACATTACCCAAATTTGTAGCAGAACTATTTACAACACAACAAATATCCTAGCAAGAGGATGTCGCCTGAGGAAAACTCCTGTTCGTATACCGATATCATCAAGGGACGTATGTGCTCGCTTCACACGAAGTGTCTTTCCTGTAGCAAACGGTGACTCCAACAGGAAACTCGGAACTCTTGTCTTTGCATCATCTGTACCATTCATGTTGATGACCTCCGTGTGCAACTGATGCAGCAGTACCAGATTCTCTGTTTTTGCTCTCCAGCTTCTCCAACTGCAGTCACAGTGCATTCTTTTCTGTGGTGACTGTCTCCAGCGAGGCTTGTGTCTGGACAAGTGTTTGTGTTAATAAGTGCAGACGAGACTCAAGCTCTTCGGTGCCAGGTGGAGACACTGGTCTCTGTGGAAGCTGTGCTCGTAACCTTGTTACTTCAGGTTTTAACCTGTATTGATCTAACTGAGTAAGGGCTTCGTCTAGCTCAGCACGTGAACGTTCCCATTGTTGTTGAAGCTCCAACTTGTATTCTTCCACTCGCCTTAACTGTTTGTGTACTTCATTAAGCTGATTGGTGTACTCTACTTGTAATGTTGTCAATTTTGCTTGTAGAACACAAATTAGTTCCTCATGAGCAGTTCTCAGTTCTACCTCGCGCTCTGGGAGACATTCTTGTAGGTTACGACTTTTTTTTATCCAGTGGTCTGCAGCACTCTGTTATTATCAACCTGAACACTGTAAAGTTTCATTGGTACGTCAGCTGGCAGCTGGCGTGCTAGTTGAAGTTCCCTTTAAAGCAAGGAAATATCTGATTCTTTCTCTTTGAGTGTCTGAGATTGCAGTACATGTGATATTTGTAGTGATGAAATTCTTTTCTGGAGCGACCAGTTCTCTTTCTCAATAGACTTGCATTGCTGAAGAGGCTAGGTTACTTGAATTTGTAGTATCCGCAGTTCAGTTTTGAGCATGGTATTTTCTGTCCGCAAGCCTTCTTCATAAGCTGGGGTGGCTATGCGGGGCTGATCGGTCTGCAGAGATCCTCAATGTGATCTATAGGAGTGAATGTTTCATGCAAACTGTGACCATTCACTTCCTTCATGTACATCACCTATTGTACTTCTTCCATAGCACCTACATCAGTCAGAGGCTTTGATCATTTAGGAAGTTTATAAGCTGTTAATCATTTCTGGTCATCTTTGTCTTCGTCCGCTTGATGAAAATTTCATGGGACTGCTGTTTATCCATGTAGATGAACATTAGGAATTTGGTTGAAGCAGATCAACAGTCTCCTTTGAGCTGCTACGTTGGACTTTGCATTTCACCTCAGTAAGAATACTATCAATTGAACGTGATTGCTTTCTGTCCTTCTGCAGAGCTACTGCAGCATTGTGATCTATCTGGTTCAAAAAATCTTCTGCATTTCTTGCCCCACCCTGGAAACAATAGTCTTCATTCTGCTAAATGTAAATCACTAGACTAGTAACTCTTTAGCACGGTTGGTAACACATTCTGTAATGTGTGGTACCTTTTTGTTTTGTTGGTTATAGTGAAAAAATAGGAGCTTCGCCGTAACTACATATGCAGAGTCTTTGTTAAATGTTGGTTTAATCCACCCTATGATATCTGGCGACCGTGGCATGACGATATGGATAATTATAAGAAAAAAGATCGAGCATGAGATGATTGCTAACGCGAGCGGCCAACGCATTTGAAGAGAAGTTAAGGTACAGGAATTCCACAACGCATGATATTGGCACAAACCTTAAAATACTGGAAGAAAAGTTGAACCTTTCAGAAGTAATGAGCTACCGCAATACGAATATCATACGATTGAGAGAAGTGAAGAAGAAGAAACGCAACATTTGGACGAGACCAAAAGTTACCACGAACGCTGGACTGCGTAGTAAATTCAAGAAAATCTCGCAGAAGGTCAATCCAACTGCTGCTGCATGGTGGGGCGGATAGTGGGAGAGAATGGTGAAGGAACTCCGGCGTCGAAATCTCGGCTAAGTCGCTTGCAGTATGTGAAATTATACACAGTTTTATGTGATTGTGAAGCCATTATAAAATCCCATTTGGACCTATAATGAAAAATTTGTGTTGTGAAAGTTTGGAATTGTAATGTACGTTGATGTTAGTCATGTATTTAAAGTTGTGTGGCAGTTCAAAAGTCAATGTTTTAAATTGCAATGTGGGAGGATGTTGACTAATGCATGTCACTAGACTAGTAACTCTTTAGAACAGTTGGTAACACATTCTGTAATGTATAGTACTTTTTTGTTTTGTTGATTATAGTGACAACATATATGTGCTTCGTCATAACAAAATATAAAAGGTCTTTCTTAAATGTGGTTTTAATCCATTCCGTAACACGAACAGCATGCACATTAAAATATACAAATGTATCAGTTCAATAGATATGAAACATCCGCCAACATATTCTTAGAAATCAGGAAACGACAAAGTTATTACTTCCCTCGGAACTTAATATATGTTCTGTGGTACTGGTCATTCACTTGACTCCAACACCTTACGAATTCCAGGTTTGACATTTAAGTATTTTAGCTTTTCATATGTCTGTTACTGCA